>PVKV010029924.1:0-22983 GCA_004027835.1 Alouatta palliata | reverse complement strand
TATATATATATATATATATATATATATATATATACACACACACACACACACACACACACACACATATATCACACAAACACACACACACACACACACAGATATTTACTTCCTTACCTATTTTTATTCCCTTTCCTCTGATCCCACAAGATGAGGTTTTCTGAGAAAATCATAGCTAACACCCTCTCCTTTTTCTTCTTCCTTTCCAATTCAAACTTCTTAAAGGAATAATTTTTTCATCTCCCATTCACTTTTTTTTCCAATGTCCCTTCTAATCTTATTATAATTTGGCTTTCCTCTGTACCACTTTATCAAAATTGCTTTCATTAAAGTTGTCAGTGGCCACTTAAGTTTCTCTGCCCACAGAATAAAAAAAAAAAAAAAAAAAGAAAAAAGAAAAAAAAAGTCATTCTCTTATTGGAACCTTTTGTTCATTTTTATATTATTAGTTACTTTCTCCCTCCCAAAACTCTCTACTTCGTTTGCTTTCATTGCAATGCTCTTTCCTGGTTATTCCCCTCCTTTACAGACCAATGATTCTCAGTCTCGACTGTGACTTCCTCTTTTCCTTTCTGATTTTTAGAAGTTACTTCCCAGAGTTCTGTTTGTGGCCTTTTCTTTTCTCACTCTCACCATTCAGAACTCTTCTATTCTTAAACTTCAAAGAACTGTCACTATTCTGATAGCTCCCCAACATAAACGTAGCTAGTCCTATTTCGCCTCTAAGATTAGATTCTTGTTCTTTTCCTAGAAATTCAACATTTCTACCTGGTTTGTGCACAGAAACCTTGAAGTCAGCATGCCAATGTAACTGGTGGTTCTATTTGAGTACAAAAGAAACTCAGACAAAGTGAATTTCAATGTATCTGAAATAGTGTTCCAGCTGGTGAATCTGTTGACATTTTCCATGAGTAGATTTGTAAAAAGGGTTGAATCTTGGTTAAATACAGAGAAAGTATATGCCTGTGTCCATGGAAAGACTTAAAAATCCAGGACAAGAGAAGAAACATATTGGCATTTTGTCTTCTACCTAATTTAACAAACTGGATTTTGAGATTTTTAGGAAGAAACTATATTTCATTGAAAAAAAAATTGTAATTTTTTTTTTTTTTTTTTTACAAATAGACAAGCAGTTCCACTTTAAGTCCTAATAACAAAACGAGACAGTGATGAGGATAAGGGCCGCTTTCTCCATTGCTGGCAAGAATTAAGGGACGTCAGCACCATTCTGGCCCTTGAGAGTTTTACAGCCTCGGATTGCATCAGACGCCAACTCCAAGGCCAGCTTTTCCCCAGAGAAATAGGGCAGAGCATCCTCTGGAAACGCTGAGTGTCAGCATACAAGGTAAATACCATTGCCAGTGTTCAATGTTAAATAGCAGGAGAGCCACAGAACTGGTGGGCATGAATTGTAAAGGCACGCCCTTCTGGAGACTCCTAAAAAGGGACATTGTATGAGGATAAAACTTTATAATTACACATTAAGCTAATGTAATTTGATTGTTAATGGTAGTATGAGCTCATTCATGCCCACAGCATTATGTGGATCTAGGGATACTCAGTTTATCTCTAAGGCAATGCTCGAAATCTTCCCCACACCCATTTCTCCTCCCTCGTCCCTCTTTGAATTGGTGCCACTCCTCATACTCTTTCCATGACACAAGTAGAAAACCCAGAATTCCTCCCTCATTCCTTCCTCTCCTTCTCTCTACTCCCTCAGTACAATCAACCAACTGCTAATGACCCCAGAAAGAAGAAACATAGTGGCAATTACTGTTTCCCTTCTGAAGGCCACACCAGAGACCAGACATTATCATCACCAGGACATCATCAACCAGTAATACATTTGTTTCTTGAAATTCAAATATGGAAAACCTGACAAGACATTATACACAAAACATTAACTTATGTTTGCTAATTCATGTGGAAATGAATACTACTAGAAGTAAAATGGAATCTTTCTCTAGAAATATTTGTGTTTTAGGAACTTGAGATTGAAATAAAAGAAATCATTGGAGATTGAAAGGACTCAGAGTCTAGAGTCATAACATTTTAAGGTAGGCAGAATAATGCCGTCATGGATGTCCATGTCCTAGTCCCTGGGAGTTGGGAATATGTTATCTTACATGGCAAAAAGGACTGTGTAGATTTGACTAAAAGTACAGACTTTGAGATGAGGAGATTATTATGGATTATCTCAGTGGACCCATACTAATTATACAACTTCTTAAAAGCAAAGAACTTTTCGTCATTAGAGAAAGAGATGTAGTGATGGAAACAGTATCAGAGAGAGCTATAATGTGAGTTTTGAAGAAGGAGAAAGGGGCCCAAAGCCATGGAATTTAGGCAGCCTTCAGAAACTGGAAAAAACAAAGCAGCAGATTGTCCTCTAGACTTTCCACAAAGACAATGCAGCCCTGTTGACATCTTGATCTTAGTCTAGTGAGACTTACGTTAAACTTCTGACCTACAGAAATACAATACATTCATGTTATCTTAAGTCACTATATTTGCGATAACTTATTACAGCAAGAATAGAAAGCTAATACATCTCCTTTCACTTCAAAGTAACATCATTGGAAAATAAAAGAGCATAAAGAGAGTGAATATTTGGTTTTAAAAGGTGGTATTAAAAAAAAAAAGATTTGTTTTAAAAAACCCTGAGACCAGAATTACCACAATCTTGAAGATTAAACACATTCTCATTATTTCAATGATTACCTTAATACAAATGATTTCTGTATCTGTATCACCTCTTTTTAATTTTCTTATACTTTTTGAATGCACCTACTGGGATTCTATTTATAAATATCTCTTAAATACAACCATAGCCTTCTAGTAAGTTTCTCTGTTCCTTGTTTTGCACCCCTTGAATACAAACTCCACGCTTTCTCAAGATTGACCTTTCTAAAAGGCAGATTTAATCATGTTCCTTCTCAGCTTTAAGGAACTCTAAATGTCTTGCCATGGTTTACAAGACCTTTCAGGATCTGGCTGCTGGTAACCTCTCTAGCATCAGTCTTTCTACTTCCTTCTAATTCTCATGAATGTTTCTTCTCTCTTATCTGGGCCACTGGGCTTTTGAAGCAATAACTTCTACCTTCCCTGTCACCCTTCTCTCCAGGATAACTTCTTTTCATCCAACAGATTTTAGTAGAGATGTCAATTCTGGGAAGGCTTTCCTAATACCTCAAATCCTGGTCAGGTGCTCTTGTCCACGAGCTTTCGTGACACCTTTTACTTTCACTGCCAGAGCACAGGGTGGAGTGCCACTTTTTGAGGACTCCCCTATTAAGTCACAGACTGTGGGAGTAGGAATGCTGTCTGGGCTTGTTCAGCATTGTGCCCTGGGTGTCCAGCACAGGGTCTGAGGTTTAGTAGTTGCTCAGTAATTCCTCTCTGAATTCATGAGTATGTCTCCCTTACCTCTAAAGTCAAAGTGTAAAAAATTTTCAATGACTAATGTTCTTATGAGACCAGTTTACTTTCTCCATCTCAATAAAATAGAAAATTTAGAGTTCAGGTTAGTGCATGTATGTTGTCAAAAATAACTGATTTGTGTGTGTGCGTGTGTGTGTGTGTGAGAGGGAGAGAGAGAGAGAGAGAGAGAGAGATGACAGAAAGAATGCTTTACTTGAAAACAGGATTTGAAGAAAATCTTTAAAATGTTCTAAAGCAATTGAGAAAAGAGCTTCAAGAGAAGAGAGAAGAAACACAAAAGAATGACTAAAATACTGGATGACTTCACAAGTTTTTATCAACTGAGACACGTCGTGTCCACTCCAGTTACCAACAATAACCAGTCTTCCCAGGAAAAGCTTCCTATTTTTAACCTTAATGTAATACTTGTGGAATTACATTGCCCATTCCTACCCAGGCCCTGAGAGCTTATCATCAGAGTGTTTTTTCCAAGAATCTGCTCTGTCCTTAGTCACCATACAAAGAGTTGTCAAAGAGAGGGCAGGGAGAAAGGTTGGGCTTTGGGTATAGTTTTGTTTATTGTTGCCTACCAGTGGCAGGAGGTCCTATATACTAGTCTTTGGAGTTTGGCTGTTTCAGATATAACTAGACTCTGTGGTTTAAGGGGATTTTACAGCTGCCCAATATCAGTGAACCTAGAAGAGGGGAACAATGAGGTATTATCTGCCTTGTTTTCCATTTACAGCTCATCTCCAGCATTAATATAGTCAACTACTATTGAATAAGCACTTCATAATGTGCAAAATGATGTACTAAGTTGCTGGGACCTGTGTTCAGGGAAGCAGCAAAGAGAGAGAAAGTTCAATATCAAAAATATATTCAGAAATCTCTTTCTGAAAAAATATATTCTGAAATTGAAAGAAATGATATTAATTTTGCTTTATTTTAAAAATTAAATGTTTACTTTTGATTTATACCTCATGGAACAGTGACGGAAGGGATCTTTTCTGAGGTTCTCAAAGCCCTCAATCTGGCCCAGGAAAAGGTGTATAGAATCAAAAGTGAAAACAGGATAAACTCTAAGCAACAGGAATTCTTATTTTTTATTTCTTTACTTGTATAATTTATGGGGAACCAGTATAATTTTCTTCCATGGATATACTGTGTGGTGGTGAAGTCAGAGATTTTAATGTGCCTATCACCCAAATAGTATATATTGTTCCCATTAAGTGATTTCTTATCATCCACCCACTTTCCACCCTTCCACTTTTCTGCGTCTGAACTGCCTATCATTTCACACTCTGTGTCCATGTGTACACATTATGTTTATCTGACTTATAAGTGAGAAGATGCTGTTCTGACTGGTGTAAAATGGCATCTCAGTGTGGTTTTAATGTGCATTTTTCTGATGATAAGAAATGTTGAGTATTTTTTCATCTGCTTGTTGGCCATTTATATGTCTTTTGAAAAATGCCTGTTTACTTCCTTCGCCCATGTTAATGTGATTGTTTGGGGTTTCTTTTATTGTTTGAATTTCTTGTACAGTCTGGATATTAGTTGCCTGTCAGATGAAAAGTTTACAAATATTTTCTCTCATTCTGCAGGTAGTCTGTACCATATGACAATAGATGCAGAAAAAGCATTTGATAAAATCAACATCACTTCATGATTAAAAACCATGAGCAAATTAGGCATAGAAGGAACATACCTCAAAATAAAAAGGTCATATATGACAAACCCACATCCAACATTATATTGAATGCAGAAAAGTTGAAAGCATTCCTTTCAACAACTGGGACAAGACAAGGATGCCCACTTCCACCACTCCTATTCAAACACAGTACTAGAAGACCTAGTCAGAGCAATCAGGCAACAGAAAGAAATAAAAGGCAGGGAGGTGGATCCAAGATGGCCGAATAGGAACAGCTCTGGAGTGCAGTTCCCAGTGAGAACAACGGAGACGGTGAGTGATCACTGCATTTCCAAACGAGTTATTACTGCCCACAGACCAGGACATTCCTGGGCTGAAAAGTGCCACAAGTTTCCAGCATGGCTATTTCAGCTGGCACAGTGGGTCTCCACACAGAAACTCATGCAAATCTGGGCAATCATTTCAACTGACACCTGGAATGCCTTGGAGACAGAGCCACCCATTCAACTGAAAAAAAGGGGGCTGAAACAGGGAGCCAGGTTATCTGGCTTGGCAGGTCCCAACCCAACAAAGACCAGCAATCTGAAACGCTCTGGATTGAGAATTTTACAGCAAGCGCAGCTGGACCCGGGACAGTCCGGCTCTGTGGGGGGAAGGACATCCGCCATTACCAAGGCAGTCCACCACTACCGAGGCAGTCTACCACTACTGAGGCAGTCCACCATTACCGAGGCAGTCCGCCATTACCGAGGCAGTCTGCCATTACCGAGGCAGTCCGCCCTTACTGACGCAGACCACCATTACCGAGGCAATTCTAACTATACCTCTATAAACAAAACCGCAAGGAAGTTCACACAGCAGTTGGGCAGAGCCCACAGCAGCTAAGCAATGCCTCTGCTAGCAGACTGTGACTAGGCTGCCTCCTCGCTGGGCAGGCCATCTCTGAAAAAAGGCAGCAGCATGTCAGGAACTTATAAATAAAGCCCCACCTTCCCAGGACAGAGCACCTGGGAAAAAAGGCAGTTATGAGTTCCACTGCAGCAGACTTAAACGTACCTGCCCAGCAGCTCTGAATGGAACAACAGAGCTCACAGCTCAGCACTTGAGCTCCTATAAGGGTCAGACTGCCTCCTTAAGCAGTTCCCTGACTTCCATATATCCAAAGAGACACCTCACAAAGGAGATCTCAGGCTGACATCTGGTGGGTATCCTTCTGGGATGACAATAACAGAAGAAGAAACTGGCAGCAACCCTTACTGTTCTGCAGCCACCACAGGTGATCCCCAAGCAAGCAGGGTCTGGAGTGGACCTCTAGCAGTCCTACAGCAGAGGGGCCTGACTGTTAGAAGGAAAACTAAAAAACAGAAAGAAATAACTTCTTCATCAACAAAAATGACGTCCACTCAGAGATCCCATCTGAAAGTCACCAACTACAAAGACCACAGGTAGATAAATCCACAAAGATGGGAAGAAACCAGTGAGTGCAAAAAGGATGAAAACACCCAAAACCAGAATGCCTCTCCTCCTCCAAGGGATCACAACTCCTCACGAGCAAGGGAACAAAGCTGGATGGAAAATGAGTCTGAACAGGCTTCCGAAGGTGGGTAATAACAAATTTCTCTGAGCTAAAAGAACATGTTCTAATCCAATGCAAAGAAACTAAGAACTTGAAAAAAGGTTTGATGAAATGCTAATGAGAATAAACAGCTTAGAGAAAAATATAAATGACCTGATGGAGCTGAAAAACATGACACGAGAAGTTCGTGAAGCATACACAAGTTTCAATAGCTGAATCGGCCAAGCAGAAGAAAGGATATCAGAGACTGAAGATCAACATAATGAAATAAAAATGAGAAGGCAAGATTAGAGAAAAAAGAGTGAAAAGAAATGAACATAGTCTCCAAGAAATATGGGATTATGTGAAAAGACCTACTCTATGCTTGATTGGTGTACCGGAATGTGATGGAGAGAATGAGTCCAAGCTGGAAAACACTCTTCAGGATATTATCCAGGAGAACTTCCCCAACCTAGCAAGGCAGGCCAATATTCAAGTCCAGGAAATACAGAGACCACCACAGAGATATTCCTCAAGAAGAGCAACCCTAAAACACATAATTGTCAGATTCACCAGGGTTGAAATGAAGGAAACAATGCTAAGGGCAGCCAGAGAGAAAGACTGGGTTACCCACAAAGGGAAGCCCATCAGACTCACAGCGGATCTCTCAGCAGAAACCCTACAAGCCAGAAGAGAGTGGGGGCCAATATTCAACATCCTGAAAGAAAAGAACTTTCAACCTAGAATTTCATATCCAGCAAAAGTAAGCTTCGTAAGTGAAGGAGAAATAAAATCCTTTATGAACAAGCAATTGCTGAGAGATTTCATCACCACCAGGCCTGCCTTACAAGAGCTCCAAAAGAAGCACCACACATAGAAAGGAACAACCAGTACCAGCCACTGCAAAAATGTACCAAATGGTTAAAAGCATCGACACAATGAAGAAACTGAGTCAACTAACAGACAAAACAACCAGCTATCATCAAAATGGCAAGATCAAATTCACACATAACAATATTAACCTTAAATGTAAATGGACTAAATGCCCCAATCAAAAGACACAGACTGGCAAATTGGATAAAAAGTCAAATCCCATTGGTGTGCTGTATCCAGGAAACCCATCTCATATGCAAGGACACACATAGGCTCAAAATAAAGAGATGGAGGAAGATTTACCAAGCAAATGGAGAGCAAAAAAAAGCAGGAGTCACAATCCTACTCTCTGATAAAACAGACTTTAAACCAACAAAGATCAAAAGAGACAAAGAAGGACGTTACATAATGGTAAAAGGATCAATGCAACAAGAAGAGCTAACGATCCTAAATATATACACACCCAATACAGGAGCACCAAGATATGTAAAGCAAGTTCTTAATGACCTACAAAGAGACTCAGACTCCCATACAGTAATAGTGGGAGACTTTAACACTCCACTGTCAATATTAGACAGATCAATGAGCAGAACATTAACAAGGATATGCAGGACTTGAACTCAGATCTGGACCAAGCAAACCTAACAGACATCGACAGAACTCTCCACCCCAAATCCACAGAATATACATTCTTCTCAGCACCACATCACACCTACTCTAAAACTGACCACATAATTGGAAGTAAAGCACTCCTCAGCAAACACGAAAGAATGCAAATTGTAACAAACAGTCTTTCAGACCACAGTGCATTCAAATTATAACTCAGAATTCAGAAACTAACTCAGAACTGCACAACTTCATGGAAACTGAACAACTGGCTCTTGAATGTTGATTGGATAAACAATGAAATGAAGGCAGAAATAAAGATGGTCTTCAAAACCAATGAGAATGAAGACATAATGTGCCAGAATCTCTGGGACACATTTAAAGTAGTGTCTAGAGGAAAATTTATAGCAATAAATGCCCACATGAGAAGCAAGGAAGGATCTAAAATTGACACCCTATCATCAAAACTGAAAGAGTTAGAGGAACAAGATAAAAAATACTCAAAAGCTAGCAGAAGACAAGAAATAACTAAGATCAGAGTAGAACTGAAGGAGACAGAGACACAAAAAAAACCCTTCAAAAGTTCAATAAATCCAGGAGCTGTTTTTTTGAAAAGATCAACAAAATAGACCATTAGCCAGATTAATAAAAAAGAAAAGAGAGAAGACTCAAATAGATGCAATAAAAAACGATAAAGGGGATATCACCACCGATTCCACAGAAACATAAACTACCATCAGAGATTACTACAAACAACTCCATGCACATAAACCAGTAAACCTGGAAGAAATGGATAAATTCCTGGACACTGCACTCTACAAAGTTTAAACCAGAAAGAAGTCAAAACACTGAATAGACCAATAACAAGGGATGAAGTTGAGGCAGAAATTAATAGCATACCAACCAAAAAAAGCCCAGGTCCAGATGGGTTCACAGATGAATTCTACCAGACATACTGGTACCATTCCTATGAAACTATTCTAAACAATTCAAAAAGAAGGAATCCTTCCCAAATCATTTTATGAGACCAATATCATCCTGATACCAAAACCTGGCAGAGACTCAACAAGAAAAGAAAACTTCAGGCCAATATCCACGATGAACATAGATGCAAAAATCTTCAGTAAAATACTGGCAAACCAACTGCAACAGCACATCAAAAAGCTTATCCATCATGATCAAGTAGGCTTCATCCAGGGGATGCAAGGCTGGTTGAACATACACACATCTATAAATGTAATCCACCACATAAATAGAACCAAAGACAAAAAACACATGATTATCTCTATAGATACAGAGAAGGCCTTTGACAAAATTCAACAGCCCTTTATGCTAAAAACTCTCAAAAAACTAGCTATCAACAGTACCTATCTCAAAATCATAAAAGTTATTTACAACAAACCCACAGCCAATATAAAAAACTGGAAGCATTCCCTTTGAAATCTGGCACTGGACAAGGATGTCCTCTCTCACCTCTCCTATTCAATATAGTATTAGAAGTTCTAGCCAGAGCAATCACGCAAGAAAAAGAAATAAAGTGTATTCAGTTAGGAAAGGAGGAAGTCAAATTGTCTCTTTGCAGATGACATGATTGTGTATTTAGAAGACCCCATCTTCTCAGCCCAAAATCTCCTGAAACTGATAAGCAACTTCAGAAAAGTCTCAGGATACAAAATTAATGTGCAGAAATCACAAGCATTCCTACACCAATTAACAGACTTAAAGACAGCCAAATCAAGAACGAACTGCCATTCATAATTGCTGCAAAGAGAATAAAATCCCTAGGAATACAACTAACAAAGGATGTAAAGACCTCTTCAAGGAGAACTACAAAACACTGCTCAAGGAAATAAGAGAGAACACAAACAGATGGAAAAACATTCCATGCTCATGGTTAGGAAGAATCAATATTGTGAAAATGACCATACTGCCCAAAGTAATTTATAGATTCAATGCTATCCCCATCAAGCTACCTATGACCCTCTTCACAGAACTAGAAAAAACCACCTTAAACTTCATATGGAACCAAAAGAGAGCCTTCATAGCCAAGACAATCCTAAGCAAAAAGAACAAAGCTGGAGGCATCATGCTACCTGACTTCAAAGTATACTACAAGTCTACAGTAATCAAAACAGCATGGTATTGGTACCAAAACAGCATGGTATTGGTACCAAAACAGAGATATAGACCAATGAAACATAACAGACACATCTACAACCATCTGATCTTTGACAAATCTGACAAAAACAACCAATGGGGAAAGTATTCCCTGTTTAATAAATGGTGTTGGGATAACTGGTTAGCCATGTGCAGAAAGCAGAAACTGGACCCCTTCCTGACACCTTACACTAAAATTAACTCCAGAGGGATTAAAGACTTAAACATAAGACCTAATACCATAAACACCCTAGAAGAAAACCTAGGCAAAACCATTCAGGACTTAGGCATAGGCAAGGACTTCATGACTTCACTACCAAAAGCATTGGCAACAAAAGCCAAAATCGACAAATGGGATCTAATTAAACTCCAGGGCTTCTGTAAAGCAAAAGAAACAGTTACTAGAGTGAACTAGCAACCAGCAGAATGGGTGAAAAGTTTTGCAATCTACCCTTTCTGACAAAGAGCTAATATCCAGAATCTACAAAGAACAAAAACAGATTTACAAGAAAAAAACAAACAAACCTATTCAAAAGTGGGCAAAGGATATGAACAGATGCTTTTCAAAAGAAGACATTTATGAGGCCAATAAACATATGAAAAAATGCCCATCATCACTGGTCATTGGAGAAATGCAAATCAAAACCATATTGAGATACCATCTCATGCCATTTAGAATGGTGATGATTAAAAAATCTGGAGACAACAGATGCTGGAGAGGATGTGGAGAAATAGGAACACTTTTGCACTGTTGGTGGGAGTATAAGTTAGTGTGACCATTGTGGAAGACAGTGTGGCAATTCCTCAAGGACGTAGAAATAGAAATTCCATTTGACCCAGCAATCCCATTACTGGGTATATATCCAAAGGATTATAAATCATTCTATTATAAAGACACATACACACATATGTTCATTGTGGCACTGTTTACAATAGCAAAGACCTGGAACCAACCCAAAGGCCGTCGATGATAGACTGGACAGTGAAAATGTGGCACATATACACCATGGAATACTATGCAGCCATAAAAAACGATGAGTTTGTGTTCTTTGTAGGGACATGGATGAATCTGGAAACCATCATTCTCAGCAAACTGACACAAGAACAGAAAATCAAACACCACATGTTCTCACTCACAGGCGGGTGTCGAACAATAAGAACACATGGACACAGGGAAGGGAGCATAACACACTGGGGTCTGTTGGTGGGGAACAGGGGAGGGACAGCAAGGGGTAGGGAGGTAGGGGAGGGATAACATGGGGAGAAATGCCAGACATGAGGGGATGGACGCAGCAAACCACATTGCCATGTAGGTACCTATGCAACAATCCTGCATGTTCTCCACAGGTACTCCAGAACCTAAAGTGCAATAATATATATATGTATGTATGTATATATATATGTATATATGTACCTATATGTATATAGATGTTTGTATGTGTATATAATTTTTAAAAAGAAATAAAAGGCGTCTAAATTAGAAAAGAAGAGGCCAAATTATCTTTGTTTACTAATGACATAATCTTATATCTAGAAAACCATGAAGACTTCACCATAAACTCTTAGATGTGATAAGTGAATTTAGTAAAGCTTTAGGATACAAAATTATCATACAAAAATCAGTCATGTTTCTATACACCAATAATGATCAAACTAAAAACCAAATTAAGAGGGAAATCCCAATGACAATAGCTATTAAAAAAAAAAAAAACCTAGAAGTATATTTAGCCAAAGAAGTGAAAGGTCTATCCACCAAAAGCCAGAAAATACTGATGTATAAAATTATAGATGATGCAAACAGATGGAAAAGCATCCCTTGCTCATGGAATGGAAGAAGTAATATCATTAAAACAATTGTACTACCCAAAGCAATACATAGAGTCAATGTAATCCCTATTGAAATGCCAGCATTTTTTCAAAGAATTAGAAAAAAAGTCCTAAAATTCATATGGAACAAAAAACAGAACTTGAACAGTCAAAGCAATCCTAAGCAGGGAAACAAAAGCTGGAGGCACTACAATACCTGACTTAAATTATACAAGGCTATGGTAACTAAAACATATGAATATATGTATTTATACATACAATATATCTGATATAAACACAGATCCATAGATCAATGGGACAGAATAGACCCAAATATAAAGCCTTATATCTATAGCCAACTGATATTTGATTGACAACATCAACAAGAATACACACAGGAGACATGATAACCTTTTCAATAAATGTTGTTGAGAAATTTGGATTGTCATATGCAGAAGAATGAAACTGGACCCATATCTATCATCATATGAAAAACTCGACTCAGGATGGATTAATCACTTGAATGTAAGACTTGAAACTATAAGAATACCAGAAGAAAACCTAGGGAAAACTCTTCTAGACATTGATTTAGGCAAAGAATGAATGACTATGACCTCAAAAGCACAGGCAACAAAAAAACATATACAAATGAGACTTAATTAAACTAAAAAGTTTCTGCACAGTAAAAGAAATAATCAACAGAGTGAAGGAAAAGAAACTGGCAAAGAGGTCTGAGAAACAGTGATGAAGAGGTAGGAAGAAATCCAGCAGAACTAGCATCTTCAAAGCCAAGTGAGAGGATCATTCTAAATGTTCCTGGCAATTCAAGTAAGAGAACAGAAAATTATCCATCAGTAGTAGAAACAAGGAGAAGGTTGGTAACTTTGACAAATGCAATTCCAAAAGAGCAATAGAGACAGAACCAGACTGCAGTGGGTTGGAGAGAGAGTGGGGCATAAGGAAGAAAAGGTATTGGGCATAGACAAGAACCTCAGACACGAAGGAAGACTACAAGAAGGAAAGGGAAAAATAAAGTCAGCATGCAGAGAAAAACTTAAAGCTTTTATAATAAAAGACTTAATCATTACTGAATTTGTCAAAAAGAAAGAATCTAATAAAGATAACGAAAATGAAGAATAACAGAAAAGACTGTATAAGAAAGAAAATAAGATCCAGAGCGCAGCAGGAGAGATCCACCTTGGATGTGAGTGTTGAGGAGACTGTTGGTGCCCCATCCAGGTAGGCACCTCCACCTCCTAGCTGCTGTGATTATTGGCTGCTAACAGCTCATGGATGACCCCTTTCTTTAGAGAGTTTCCTTAGCCAAATATCAGCTGCCTCACAGGAGGCTATATTCGCCTCCTCCCAGGAGCAGTTCACAGACAATGACTAATTGACAGAAGGGCACAAAAAGCCAATCTCTTTGCCCTAAGGTGGGTCTAAATCCATGTTACAATTTAGGCTCCAGAGCTTCTTGTGAGATCAGACTGAGGCTGGACTCCAGCTGAGACCACATCCTTGCTTAACCCTTTGTCCTGCCTTATCCTGTTTTCCTTATTGCTGTTGACTAAAATAACCCCTCAATAAATTACATGTACCCAAATTCCAGGCTTCACTTGCTGTGAACCTCCTCAAATACAAAGAGGAATACATGTTAATGCAAAAAAAAAAAAAAAAAAGGAGGATGGAATGGAAGAAAAAATGCAGATAATTTTGAGGGTTGGTGTCCTTACAGTGAGGGAATGTTCCTTTAGTTTTTGCTGTGTTCTTAATGAAGTGGAGGGGAGTGATCCTCTAAGAGTGGTGAGTGAGACAATGAGTATGGAGATCTGAGAAGACTTCCAAGGCATGAAACACACATTGTGTGGGAACAAGGAATAGGAAACAGCTTACTAGGGAGACATATGAGGATTAGTTGGATGGTGTTCAAAACATATACTTCCAAGCTCACCTTTTCCCAAATCCAGTTTAACTCCTGCTTAGAAGTAGCAAAGAAGTGACTTCTGCATTCAAAATGGTGGTGTAGAAGCAAGCTAACTTCACTCCCACTCCTCTCCCAAGAGAAAATTGAGAACAAATATAAATTGCTGAGGTGACCACTAGCAATGTCCCAGAAGCAAAATGAGATAGAGACAATTCCTAGGGTCACAGAAAAGTGAGAATTGGACTTCCATGCCTCAGATGCTCCTCCTCCCAACCTGCCCAGCACCATGCATGCAGAAAATTCCCCCAACTCATGGTTTCTACACAGGAAAAATGAAGATCAAGGTAGATAATCACCTTCCCCACTATCTTGGGTTCCCTGGCAGGAGAACTAACTGTCCCTGTCTCAACCCATGGGAAGCATCAAGAGTGACCAAAGGGAGAAACATCCCTGAGGACAGCCAGAGACAATGGAGAGAGGTAAAACTACCATCCCCAGCCCCGGAAACTCTGCTTTGTACATTAGCCAAAGAAGATGCAAAATCAGAGTGGGTGTTCAGCAGGATCATGCTGTAGCAGATTTTCTCCCCAGGTCCCTTGGGCATGAATCCCTAGCCAGCTTTCCCATACTACTGTTATATCCCCTTTAGGACCTCCCCAGTTTGGTACAGGATACACTCTGATTGTTTACTAGAACCAAGGTAAACCTTGACTTAAGGTACCATCTAGTGTTGAAAAGGATACAGCAACCTAGTGGTAAATAAAGAAAATCAACAGATAAATTATAAAGAATTTCTAAGTAAACACAACCAATATAAAATAAAACAAAAAGAGAAGATTGAAGTAAATAGCTAATTCTTCACTGCAAAGACATAGATGTATATCCACAAGAAACAACAGCAAATAGGGAACCAGGACCCCCCATGCCCCACCCACCAATGGACAAAGCAAAGAACCAGTGACTGACCCTAATGAGATGGTGCTATGTAAACTCTCTAACCAAGAATTCAAAATAGCAGCATTAAGGAAACTCAGTGATCTCCAAGATAACACATAAAAACAATTCAGAAATTTATCAGAAAAAAATAACAGAGATTGGCATAATTAAAAGAAAACAGAGGCCGGGCACGGTGGCTCACACCTGTAATCCCAGCACTTTGGGAGGCCGAGGCGGGTGGATCACGAGGTCAAGAGATCGAGACCATCCTGGTCAACATGGTGAAACCCTGTCTCTACTAAAAATACAAAAATTAGCTGGGCATGGTGGCACATGCCTGTAGTCCCAGCCACTCGGGAGGCTGAGGCAGGACAATTGCTTGAATCCAGGAGGCGGAGGTTGCAGTGAGCTGAGATCGCACCATTGCACTCCAGGCTGGGTAACAAGAGCGAAACTCTGTCTCCAAAAAAAAAGAAAACAGAAGTGTTGGAATGCGAAATACATTTGCTGAACTAAAAATTATATTATAAGTTTTCAACAGCAGAATGAATCAAGCAGAAGAAAAAAACAGTGAGCTCAATGACAGGCTACTTGAAAATACACAGCCAGAAGAGAAACAAGAAAAAAAGAATGAAGAAAAGAAGATTATCTACAAGCTATAGAAAATTATCTCAAAAGACAAAATCTACGAATTATTTGTGTTTGAAAAAAAGTTGAGCAAGAGCGAGGGATAAAAAGCTTATTTAAAAAAACAGTGACTGAAAACTTTCTAAAACTTGAGAAAGAGATAAAATTCCATATAAAAGAAGGTCAGGGAACACCAAATAGATTTGAACTAAACAAGTCTTCTCCAAGGCATGTAATAATCAAATTCTCAAAGGTCAAAGACAAAGAAAGAATTCTAAAAGAAGCAAATAACACGTAAAAGAAGCTCAAATTTGTCTGGCAACAGACTTCTCTATGGAAACTATACAGATCAGGAAGGAGAGGGACATCATTTTCAAAGTGCTGAAAGAAAAACAGATACAGGTGATGGGGAGGAAGGCAGCAAATCACACTGCCATGTGTGTACCTATGTAACAATCTTGCATGTTCTTCACATGTACCCCCAAACCTAAAATGCAATAAAAAGTATATATATTAAAAAAAAAAGAAAAAGAAAAATACTGCCATCTAAGTATACTGTCTCTAAAAAAGCTATCCATCATATATGAAGTACAGACAAATTAGTTCCCAGATGAATCAAAGCTGAGAGAATTCATCACTACTGAACCTGTCATATAAGAAATGCTAAAAAGAGTTCCTCCATTTGAAAAAAAAACACTAACTTGCAAAAGAAAACATTTACAATTATAAAACCCACCAGCAATATTAAGTATACTGAAAAATGCAGAATACTTTAATATTGTAACTGTGGTGAGCAATCAATTCATAACACTAGGACAAAGCCCAAAAGACAAATCTATCAAAATTAGAAATAGCTACAACAATTTAATCAGAGATAGGCAATATAAAATATGTAAATTGAGACAACATACAGTTAAAATGTGGAAGGGATAAAGTACTGACTTTTAAAAAGTTTTTTCTTTATTTCTTTGTATTATTTTCTTTGTGATCTAAGGTGTCATCTCTTTAAAATAACTTGTTATATCTATAAGATGTGTTCTAGATGCCTCATGTGGCCAAAACTCAAAAGCCTAAAATAGATCTACAAAAATTACAAAGCAACAAATTAAAACAATATCCCAGAGAAAATCAAATAACCAAAAAGGAAGACAGTAATAAAAGAAGAAAGAAAAAACAAAATACATTACCAAGCAACCAGAAACAGGCAATAAATGGCAGTAGCAAATCCTCATTTATTAATAACTGAATATAAATGAACTCAATTCTCCAATTAAAAGACATACTTGAATGGATAAATAAAATCCAATTATATGCTGCCCACAAGAAACCCAATTTATCTATAAAGACACGCATAGACTGAAACTGAAGGGGTACAAAAAGGTATTTCATGAAACTGGAAACCAAAAATGAGCAGGAGTAGCTGTATCTATTTCAGGACTACAACTCAAAGACTGTAAACAGATACAAACAAGGTTACCATATAATGAAAAAGGGACAATTGAGAACGATAATATCATGATTATAAATATCTATGCACCAAACACTGGTACTCCCAATTATATAAAGTAAACATTAATATATGTAAAGAGAACGATACACTGAAATACAATAATAGTAAGGGATGTCAACAGCCCATTCTGAGTAGTGGACAGATTATCCAGAGAGAAAATCAACAAAGAAACATCAGAGTTAAACTGCACACTATAGTACATATGCCCAGCTAACATTTGCAGATTATTTTACCCAACAGCTACATAATACACATTATCTTAATTAGGACATAGAATTATCCAGGATTGATGATTTGTTAGGACACAAACGAAGTATCAAAAAAGTTTTAAAACTCAAAATTACATCAAATATCTTATCTGATTATAATGGAATAAAACTAGAAATTAATAGCAAGAGAAATATCAGAAAATACACAAACACATGGAAATTAAACAACATACTCCTGAATGACCATTGCATCAATGAAGAGATTTAAATAAACATTTAAAAATGTATTAAAATAAACAAAAATGGAAATATACCAAACAATATACCATAATGTATAATAAAGCAAAGGGAAGTTTATAGCAATAAATACCTATATGAAAAACTAGAAAGACTTCAAATAAACAAGCTAATGTTGCACCTCAAGGAATCAGAAAAGCAAGAACAAACCAAATTCCAAATTAGGAGAAAGGAATCATATAGATCAAAGCATAAATAAATAAATAAAATTAAACCTAAAAAAAAAACACAAAAAAATCAACAAAACAAAAAGTTTTTTTTGAATAAACAAAACATACAAACTACTAGCTAGAGTAGCAAAGAAAAAGAGAAGACCCAAATCAGAAACAAAAAAGGATATATAAACACTGAGACCTCAGAAATACAAAGAATTATTAAAGATTAGTGTGATCCACTGTATGCCAACAAATTGGAAAATCTAGAAGTGAGTTAATTTCTGGACACATACAACCTACAAAAATTGAACCATGAAGAAATAAACAAAACCTCAACAAACCAATAACAAGCAAGGAGATTTAAGCTGTAATAAAAAGCCTCCCATCAAAGAAAAACCCAGGACCTGATCTTCACTGTTGAATTTTACCAAATATTTAAAGAACTAATACCAAATTCTACTCAAATAACTTTAAAAAACAAAAAAAAAAAAAACAAAAAAAAACAAAAAATGGAAGAGGAGAGTACTTCCAAACTCATTATATTTGGTAGCCTTAGCCAATACCAAAACCAGGCAAAAACAGCCTTAGCCAATACCAAAACCAGGCAAAAACAGAACAAAAAAAGAAAACTACAGGCTAATATCCCTAGTGAACATAGACTCAAAAATCCTCAACAAAATAGTAGCAAACCAAATCAAACAACACATTAAAAAGATCACTTACCATGGATCAAGTAGGATTATCCGAAGAATGCAAAGATGGTTCAACATATGCAACTCAATAAACATGGAACATTACATTAACATTTCAACATTTTATGATAAAAACCATTAACAAACTGGGTATAGTTGGAACAGACCTCAAAATAAATGAATAAATAAATAAATAAATGAACACCATATATGGCAAACACACAGCTAACATTGTACTGAATGGGGTAAAATGAAAGCCTTTTCTTTAAGATCTGGAAGAATACAAGGATACCCCCTCTCACCACTGTTATTCAACATAGTACTGAAATTACTGGCCAGAATGATTAGGCAAGAGAAAAATATATATGGCATCGAAATTGGAAAGGAAGGACTCAAATTAGCCTTACTCACAGATGACATGATCACATACTTAGAAAAAGCAAATGACTCCATCATAAAACTATTAGAACTGATAAATTCAGAAAGTTGCAGCATACAAAATCAACATATAAAAATTAGTAGCATTTATATACAGCAACAGCAAATCATCTGAAAAAGAAATAAAGCAATACAATTATAGTAGCTACTAAGAATATAAAATACCTAAAAATCAATTTAACAAAAGTTTAAAATTTACATAAAAAACACTGACAAATGAAATTGAAGAGGATGCAAAAAGTGAAAAGATATTTCATTCTCATGGATTGGCAGAATTAATATTGTTAAAATGACTACACAAAGCAATAGACAGATTCAATGCAATTTCTATCAAAATATCAATTACATTCTTCACAGAAATAAAAAAATCCTAAAATTTATATGGAATGATGAAAGACCCCAAATAGCCAAAGAAATTCTGAGCAAAAAGAACAAAGCTGGAGGCATCAAAATATCTGACTTCAAAATACACTACAAAGCTATAGTAGCCAAAATAGCATGGTACTGGCAAGAAAACAAACAAATAAAACAAACACATTGACCATTGACCAATGGAACAAAGTAGAGAACCCAGATATAAATCCATGTTTTATAGCCAACTCATTCTTGACAAAGTTTCCAAAAATATACAATAGGGAAAGACAGTTTCTTCAATAAATGGTGCTGGGAAAACTGGATAACCATATGCAGAAGAATGGAACCAGACCCCTATCTCTTACCATGTACAAAAATCAAATCAAAGTGAATTAAAGTCTTAAATCTAAGACCTCACATTATAAAACTACTACAAGAAAACATTGAGGAAATACTCCCTGACGTTGGACCTGGCTAAGATTTCTTGAGTAACACCATACAGGTACAGGCAACCAAAGCAAAACTGGACAAAAGAGATCACATCAAGTTAATAAAGCTTCTGCACAGCAAATGAAACAACAAAGTGAAGAAATAACCCACAGAATGGGAGAAAATATTTGCAAACTACCCATCTGATAAAGGCTTAATAACCAGAATATATAAGGATCTCAAACAACTCAACTGGAAAAAATCCAATAATCCAATTAGAAAATGGACAAAATATCTGAATGGACATTTCTCCAAAGACATACAAATGGCAAACAGGTATGTGAAAAGGTATTCAACAGCACTGATCATCAGAGAAATGCAAATCAATACTACAAGGAGATTATTTCACCCTAGTTAAAATGGATTTTATCTAAAATTTAGGCAATAACAAATGCTGACAAGGATATGGAAAAAAGGGAACTGTTGTATACTGTTGTTAAGAATATAAATTAGTATGACCACTACCAAGAACAGTTTAGAGTTTCCTCAAGAAACTAACAACAGAGCTATCATATGATCCATTAATTTCACTGCTAGGCATATGCTCAACAAAAAGGAAATAAGTATATCAAAGAGATATCTGTACTCCCATGTTTATCACAGAACTATTCACAAGCCAAGATTTGAAAGCAACCTCAGTGTACATCAACAGATGGATGGATGAAGAAAATGTGATACGTAGATGCAATGGAGTACTATTCAGCCATAAAAAAGAATGAGATCCTGTCATTTGCAACAACATAGATAGAATCAGAGGTCATTATGGTAAGGGAAATAAGCCAAGCACAGAAAGACAAACTTCATATGTTCTCACTTATTTGTGGTAGCTAAGAATTAAAACAATTGAACTCGTAATAATGAGAGTAAAACAATGATTACCAGAGGCTGGGAAGGGTAGTTGGGGTCAGGTGGGGAGATGGTTCATGTGTACAAAAATACAGTTAGATAAAATCAATAATATCTAGTATTTTATAGCACAACTGGGTGACTATCATCAAGAATAATTTGTCATACATTTAAAAATAACTAAAAGAGTATAACTAGATTGTTTGTAATGCAAAGAAAGAATAAATACTTGAGGGGATGGATACCCTATTTACCCTGATGTGATTATTATGCACTGTATTATTTTCCTTGTGATCTAAGGTGTCATCTCTGAATCAAAGTATTTCATGTACATCATAAATATATACACTACTATGTACTCACAAAAATTAACAATAAATTTTTTTAAAATGGATGAAAGCCTTAAACCTAAGACTTAGGACTGTGAAACTACTAGAAGAAAACATTGGGCAAGAAAAAACGCTCTATGACATTTGCCCAGTTTGGGCAAACATTATTTTGTGAACCTCAAAATCACAGGCAACCAAACCAAAAATAGACAAATGGGATTACATCAAACTAAAAAACTTTCACACTGCAAAGGAACCCATCAACTAGTGAAGAGACAATCCACAGAATGAAAGAAATTATTTGCAAACTATTCATTTGACAAATGATGAATAAACAGAAAATATAAGAAACTAAAAAACTTAATTGTAAAATAATAATAATAATCCTATTTAAAATAGGACAAAAGACCTGAATAAACCTTTCTCAAAACAAGCTATGCAAATGGCAAACAGGTATGTTAAAATATGCTCAACATCACTAATACTTAGGGAATTCAAACCAAAACCACAATGAGATATCATCTTACCCCAGCTAAAATGGCTTTATCAAAAAAAAAAAAAAAAAAAAAAAAAAAAAAAAAAAAAAAAAAAAAAAAAAAAAAAAAAAAAAAAAAAAAAAAAAAACAGGCAATAACAGATGCTAGAGGATGTGGACAAAGAAACCCTCATAAACTGTTGGTGAATGTAAATTAGTACAGTCACTATGAAAAACCGTATGAAGATCTTTCAAAAAATAAAATAAAATAGAATGGCCATATGATCCAGCCATTCCACTACTGGGTACATATTCAAAAAAAAAAAAGAGAGAGAAGGAAATCAATATATGGAAGAGATACCTGCACTCCCATGTCTATTGCAGCACTACTTACAACAGCTAAAATATGGAATCAACCTAATTGCTCATCAATGGATAATGGATAAGAAGATGTTGTATAGATACACAATAAAATATTATTCAGTCATAAAAAGAATAAAATCCTTTCATTTGCAGCAATATGGATGGAATTAGAGGTCATTATGTTAAATGAAATAAGCCAGACACAAAAAGACAAATATTGCATGTTCTCATTCATATGTGGTGATGGATATCCCACTGCACTGTTTTTATCTATACAAATTGTACAAATTATCACATCTATTTAATTATCACATGTACTCTGAAAATAAGTACAACTATTAGGTATAAGTAAAACTTTTGAAATTAAATAAAATCAGAAGTACTTGTGGCTCTACACCTATGCTGTGTTCTTTTCTGGTTCCATAAAATTGCATGCATATTTCTTTTGCCTAGAATGCTTTATTTTCCTGTGTCCTTTTCTTCTAACTACTCTTCTTTCAAAAGTCGGTATAGATGTCACCTCATGCAGGAAGGTTTTCCTGAAATCCACCCTAACCCCTGAGTCTAGATTTTGCTCCAAACTTAGGCAGTCCCTTAGTACACTTTGTGTTCTTGCAGCACAGCACTTGTCACGTTACGCTGGTGACTGGTGGAAAGCCAAAACTGGAACCTAGGTTCTTCCTATTCCACAGCCCTTTCTCTAGCCATGGTGCATATTGCCTCTAATGACAGACTACATGTTTCTCAATATTGAGATTTGGGAAGGAATTAAAATAAATTCCACTGTCATATGTACAATGGAATATCATAATGCAGAAAACAGCCTTTTTGTATCCATATTTAACTCCTTTTGATAAAATAATAGAGTGCAAAGGATGTCCATTTTTAAAATTCTGTTGCTCATAGACTTTAGGACAAGTCCTATTGGATTGTAAGGAGATACAAAATAAAAAGATCCAAATCCACCAAAGCTCTTTGAGCCCTTCTGATGGTGCTCACAACTTCCCCAGAAGTTGCTTGAGGCTCACTTATTATTATATCTCAAATAACAGAGGGCACCTAATTTACCCTCTCCCCTGCTAAGCTTTCATAAGCCCACAGACGCCATACAGATATTCAGCATCCTGGTGAAGACATTGGGTTTTGACAGGATTAATTTTTGCTTGCCGTTTATATTATCATTTGTAAACGTCAATTTCCTTCCAGAAGGATGCCAGACCAACTTTATCCATCTGAAAGTTGCAAGTGTTGAGATGGCTGAGGAAAGAGAATTC
>PVKV010029923.1:0-22961 GCA_004027835.1 Alouatta palliata | reverse complement strand
TTTTTTTTTTTTTTGAGACAGAGTTTCACTCTCGTTACCCAGGCTGGAGTGCAATGGCGCTATCTCGGCTCACCGCAACCTCCGCCTCCTGGGTTCAAGCAATTCTCCTGCCTCAGCCTCCTGAGTAGCTGGGACTACAGGCATGTGCCACCATACCCAGCTAATTTTTGTATTTTTAGTAGAGACGGGGTTTCACCATGTTGACCAGGATGGTCTCGATCTCTTGACCTCGTGATCCACCCGCCTCAGCCTCCCAAAGTGCTGGGATTACAGGCGTGAGCCACCGCGCCTGGCCTCAGCTATGTCTTTCTAACTTCTCTGTCTCATGTACAGTAAGACTATAGTAATACAATCTATGTTATTACTCATTTCCTCATTGAGGTGAAATCCTTTAGAAAGTGATAGAACAAAACTTTGTAAATGCTATCCATTTAGATAGTGAAGGCAGTGTTATTCTACCTCTATGTGCCAGACACAATGTTAGGTGTAGAAATGCAAATAGGAACAGATCACTTTCCTGCTTTTGAGGGGCTCAAAGTCAAATGGACTGAGACACTCAAATAATTAACAAAAACACAATGTTAATTAATACACTGTACCATAGTGGTAAAAATAAGGTGTTAAATATAATAAACTACTTCTGTGAGCTTCCACTAGCAATGACAAGTAAGGGCAGGGATGGACATTTCTGTGGGAGAGAATATGACGTGCACATGCATGGCTGTGAAGTCTAAAGCCTGCAGGGCAGAGTGAAGGAAGGGTGCAGTGAAGGTGGCAAGGGGGAAGAGTGGCCAACGGGATGGCCAGCAAAGCAGTCAGGCCAGGACTCAAAGAGGCTGTCAGCCTGGAGAGTGCCTTGATCAGATCCATGTTTGGAAAAGATAACTGTAGTTGTGCGAGAGCAGATGAACTGGAGGGAAGAGAGCAGAGTGAACAGACCAGGTTAAGGAGGTCATCTCAAGAGTCCACAAGAGACACTCTACAGCAGTGCTCAGGAGGCAGAAGAAGGGCAGGGAAAGATGCGGAGCACAGGCACACATCACTCACTCGCCCCTGGTTATCGCTTCATTCACATGGCGACATGGTGGATTACTGATTGCTAACTGCTACCTTCACTGTTTGCCCTGTGACTTTTTTTTTTTTTTTTTTTTGAGATAGAGTCTGTCACTCAGGCCGAGTGCAGTGACGTGATCTAAGCTCACTGCAATCTCTGCTAGGTTCAAGCAATTCTCATGCCTCAGCCTCTCAAGTAACTGGGATTGCAGGCATGCACCACCATGGCCAGCTAATTTTTTTATTTTTAGTAGAGACAGGATTTTGCCATGTTGGCCAGGCTGGTCTCGAACTCCTGGCCTCAAGTGATCCACCTGCCTTGGCCTCCCAAAGTGCTAGGACTACAGGTGTGAGCCACCACACCCTCAGCATAGCATCCTCAGAGATAGTTAAGAGGACCATATGGGTTAAGATCCTGGCTCTTCCACTTGCTAGTAGTGGATCTTGGGCAAGTTTACCCAGCCTGTTAAAGTCTGTATCTCAATTCAGAACTGCTCTGATTGGTAATGATAATGTATAGAAAGCTTCACAGTATGTGGCTGGGTGCGGCGGCTCACACCTGTAATTCCAGCACCATGGGAGGCTGAGGCGGGGAGATTATGAGGTCAGGAGATCAAGACCATCCTAGTCAACATGGCGAAAACTTCTCTACCAAAAACACAAAAATTAGCCTGGTGTGGTGGCGCGTGCCTATAATCCCAGCTACTCAGGAGGCTGAGGCAGGAGAATCGCTTGAACCCAGGAGTTGGAAGTTGCAGTGAGCCGAGATCATGCCTCTGTACTCTATACTCTATCCTGGGCGACAAGAGCGAGACTTTGTTTAAAAAAAAAAAAAAAGAAAGAAAGAAAGCTTTCACAGTATGTGATATACAGATGTTTGATACATGGAGGCTCTTATTAGGTATGATAACCTCCTTGGGGAAAAGGGAAAAGACTTCTAAAAGATAAAAATAAATTATACTTCAGACAGGGCCCAGTGGCTCACACCTATAATCCCAGCACTTTGGGAGGCCAAGACAGGCAGATCACTTGAGGCCAGGAGTTTGAGACCAGCCTGGCCAACATGGAGAAACCATGACTCTGCTAAAAATTCAAAGAAAAATTCACTGGGTGTAGTGGCGCGCATCTGTAGTCCCAGCTACTTGGGAGGCTGAGGCACAAGAACTGCTTGAACTTGGGAGGCAGAGGATGTAGTGAGCCGAGACTGCACCATTGCACTCTAGCCTGGGCAACAGAGCAAGATCCTGTCTCAAATAAAATAAACAATAGGCCGAGTGTGGTGGCTCACACCTGTAATCCCAGCACTTTGGGAGGCTGAGGCGGGCACATCACCTGAGGTAAGAAGTTCGAGACCAGCCCGGCCAACCACCCCATTTCTACTAAAAATACAAAATTAGCTGGGCGTGGTGGTGCATGCCTATAATCCCAGATATTCGGGAGGCTGAGGCAGGAGAATCACCTGAAGTCAGGAGGCAGGGATTGCAGTGAGCCGAGATTGCACCACTGCACTCCAGCCTGGGCGAAAAGAGTGAAACTCTATCTCAAGAAAAAAGTAAAAAGGCTAAGTTTGGTAGCTCACACCTGTAATCCCAGCACTTTGGGAGGCTGAGGCAGGTAGATCATGAGGTCAGGAGTTCGAGACCAGCCTGGCCAACGTGGTGAAACCCCATCTCTACTAGAAATACAAAAGTTAGCCGGGTGTGGTGGCAGGCACCCGTAATCCCAGTTACTTGGGACACTGAGGCAGGAGAATCACTTGAATCCTAGAGGTGGAGCTCACAGTGAGCCGAGATCATGCCACTGCACTCCAACCTGGACGGCAGAGACCTTGTCTCAAAATAAAAAAAAATCTTCTTCAGTATTGGTGAGTAAAATCTAAGAACAGATTTAAACATCCAGCAAATAATTATGAAATGCTGTATCTATATTATTTTGTTTTTATTTATTTATTTATTTTTGAGATGGAGTCTCGCTCTGTCGCCCAGGCTGGAGTGCAGTGGCGGGACCTTGGCTCACTGAGACCTCTGGCTCCTGGGTTCAAGCAATTCTACTGCCTCAGGCTCCTGAGTAGCTCGGATTACAGGCATGTGCCAGTACACCTCACTAACTGTTGTGTATTTTTAGTAGCGACAAGATTTCACCATATTGGCCAGGCTGGTCTCGAATTCTTGACCTTGTGATCCGCCCACTCTGCCTCCCAAAGTGCCAGTATTACAGGCGTAAGTCACCATGCCCAGCCAAATACTCTATCTATTTTATATGTAAAATTTCATTCTTGCCACTGTACCCCAGCCTAAATGGCAGAGTGAGACTCTGTCTCAAAAAAAAAAAAAAAAAAAAAAAAAAGATTCCATTATTTGCTGTTAATATTGCCAGGCCAAACAGAATAACAAGAAAATGAAATGTAGTGGAGTACTTTTGTCTCTGTTCTAATTCCAGAGATCAGTCTGCTTTTCGCCAAGAGATCTGTTACTCTGGTCCATAAGACCACAAGTGGGCTGGGCACGGTGGCTCATGTCTGTAACCCCTGCACTTTGGGAGGCTGAGGCAGGTCGATCACCTGAGGTCAAGAGTTTGAGACTAGCCTGGCCAACATGATGAAATTCCATGTCTACTAAAAATATAAAAATTAGCTGGGCATGGTGGCAGGAGCCTGTAATCCCAGCTACCTGGGAGGCTGAGGCAGGAGAATCACTTGAACTCAGGAGGTGGAGGCTGCAGCGAGCCAAGATCATGCCATTGCACTCCAGCCTGGGTGACAAGAACAAAACTCTGCCTCAAAAAAAAAAAAAAAGACCTCAAGTGGATAGAGGGATCTTAGCAATCCTAGCCTGGGGTTTCTGGGGATAGCATCCCAGAGAATGTGAGGCAGGTTCTGACCTTATCCAAACTGAGCTGAAATTTCAGAGTTTGATCAGGACCAGACTAGATGCTATAGAGGGAGTGGTAATCCATTTAGGATAAGCATCTTCAAAACCTAGGTTCTACTGAGCTATAAGATAAACTAAGTTAGATTCTGATCTTATCCAGCTGACTCTAGAAAACCCCACTAAGTCTCCTCTTTCCTGTTTACTATATGTAAAATGGGGAGACAGAGTCTCACTCTATTGCCCAGGTTGGAGTGCAGTGGCACAATCTTGGCTCACTGCAACATCCACCTCCTGAGCTCAAGCAATTCTGGTGCCTCAGCCTCCCAAGTACAGGCTGGGATTACAGGCTTGCACCACCATGCCCAGCTAATTTTTGTATTTTTATTTATTTATTTATTTTATTTATTTTTTTAAAACGGGGTTTCACTATGTTGGTCAGGCTGGTCTTGACCTCCCGACCTCAGGTGATCCACCCGCCTTGGCCTCCAAAGTGCTTGGATTACAGGCGTGAGCCACCACGCCCAGCCAATTTTTGTATTTTTAGTAGAGATGGGTTTCACCATGTTGCCCAGGCTGGTCTCAAACTCCTGACCTCAGGAGATCTACCTGCCTTGGCCTCACAAAGTGCTGGGATTACAGACGTGAAGCACTGCACCTGGCCTAACATTGCATTTTAAAGAGAGTTTATGTCCCCTTCTGAACTGCCATTTATAGATCAGCTGTTTAAATGGGTGCAATTTGTTTATTTGCTTGAAGACATGTAATGATTCAGTGACACTGCAGAGATTAAGGATACTTGCTTTCTCTTACCTGTTCCTTTCAAATGAAGCTTTTCTCATTTACTTTGGAAGGAATGCTGCATTTACAAGGAGCAAGTACCGTGTGGTGAGTAAGAACACAGGTTCTGGTGTAGACAGGTTGGGTGAATCCTCCTGGTTTAATTGGTGAACTAATGTTTATTGAGTGACTACTACATTCCAGGCATTATTCTTAGCACTAGGGATATACCAGTAAACAAGGAGGCAAAAACCTTCTTCACGACACTTACTCGGTGGGGGGAGAGGACAGTCAATAATAATAAATCATAACATGTTAGCAATAGTGAGTGATACAGAACAAACAAGAGTAGGGTAAGGGAGTTTCAGGGATCGTCAGGGTTGGCCTCTTTGAGAATGTGACACTTTAGTAAAAAAAAAATTTTTTTTTTAAGATAGGGTCTTGCTTTATTACTCAGGCTGGAGTGCAGCGGTGCAATCATAGCTCACTGCAGTCTTGACCTCCCAGACTCAAAGTGATCCTCCCACTTCAGCTTCCCAAGTTGCTGAGACTATAAGTCTCGGGCCTGGCTAATTTTTTTTAGAGACAGGGTCTCCCTATGTTGTTCAGCCTGGACTTGAACTCCTGGGCTCAAATGATCCTCCCACCTGCAGGCATGAGCCACCACACCCAGCTTTGAGCCAAGATTTAAAGGAGGCAAGGGAAAGAGGCATGCAGGGGCAATGACATGCCAGTTTTATCTGAAGGCCTGTAAGGAGGCTAGTGAGGCTGGCATGGGTGAGGAGGGGAAGGAGAAGATGAGCAGAGGTAATGGAGGACCAGATCACAGAGAACCCTGCAGAGGCTGAGAACACTAAGCCTGAACTGTCCAGTATGGTAGCCACTGACCACATGTGGCTATTTAAATTAAAATTTAAATTAAATAAAAGCTCAAATGCAGTCCCTTAGTTGCACTAACCACATTTTAGGTATTCAATAGCCACATGTGACTGGTGGTTACTTATTGGACAGTACAGATCTAGAACATTTCCATCGCTGCAGAAAGTTCTACTGGACGCACTGTTTAAACTTCAGTTTCCTATTCTGTAAAAAAAGCATAACAACAGTGCCTGCCTCATAACATTTCCAGGATTAAAAGAGATGATACATGACATATGCCTAGCACAGGGTCTGGGACATAATACATGCCCAATAAAGGCTAACTCATTTCTTCTAGGCTTTATAATTTGAAAGTTTTATAGCTGTTCTCATAGTACCCTGGTATTGAAACTATTTATGTGTCCTTTTTCCCAGTTAGACTATAGTTGCCTCAATAACCAGGACAGTTTCTTATGCATATATATGTATTTTTGTGTGTGGGGGGGATGGAGTTTTGCTCTTGTCACTCAGGCTGCAGTGCAATGGTGCGATCTCAGCTCACTGCAATCTCCACTTCATGGGTTCAAGCGATTCTCCTGTCTCACCCTCCCAAGTAGCTGGGATTACAGGTGCAGGCCACCACTTCTAGCTAATTTTTTGTATTTTTAGTATACATGGGGTTTCATCATGTTAGCCAGGATGGTCTCGAACTCCTGACCTCAGGTAGTCCACCTGCCTCAGCCTCCCAGAGTGTTGGGATTACAGGCGTGAGCCACTGCACCCGGCCTCTTATTCATCTTTGTAACTCCAGCACCTAGAAAAGGACCTGGACCTGAGATGTGACATGAACATCTGTTGAGATGAGGTGTTCTGTTTAGTTAGCTCTGTTAGTTGACACACTGTGCTATTGAGGACAAAGTTCCTAACCCCAATCTGGGCTGCCTGGCTTGTTATTGAAATGACTCTGCAATCCTAGCATACTGCACTCCCAGTCTGCTGCTGTCCTCAGAGATGTGCATGCTCCATGACCCAGGAATACAGCTGACAGGTAAAGATGTATCATCAGCTCAAACCCATTCCTACTAAACAGATTTTTGGAGAGGGGCCTCTTATTTTACACCTGAAAAACAACTAAAAAGTTGCAGAATACAAACTTCATTCTTCCTTTTTTTTTTTTTTTTGAGACGGAGTCTCACTGTATCGCCAGGCTGGAGTGCAGTGGCGCAACTCTGGCTCACGGCAACTTCCGTTTTCTGGTTTCAAGCAATTCTCCTGCCTCAGCCTCCCGAGTAGCTGGGACTACAGGCAAACACCACCATGTTCGGCTAATTTTTTGTATTTTTTAGTAGAGACGGGGTTTCACCATGTTGGCCAGTATGGTCTCGATCTCTTGACCTTGTGATCCGCCCACCTCGGCCTCCCAAAGTGCTGGGATTATAGGCGTGAGCCACCGCTCCTGGCCTATTCTTCTTTATATCCTTTGTATCATCACTAAATTTGCCTGAAAGCTACACACACTTCCTATTCAACTGTATCAAGGTACACTTAGGATTTCATCCATCCATACAGTGGAGATAGGAATTATAGAAAAAAGATACCCTTATTTATTCATTCATCCTTTTTTTTTTTTTTTTTCTGAGATGGAGTCTCACTCTGTTGCCCAGGCTGGAGTGCAGTGGTGCAATCTCGGCTGACTGCAAATTCTGCCTCCCAGGTTCAAGCAATTCTCATGCCCAGCTAATTTTTTTATTTTTGGTCGAGACAGGATTTCATCATGGTGGCCAGGACGTCTCGGACTTGTGACCTCATGATCCACCTGCCTCGGCCTCCTAAAGTGCTGGGATTACAGGTGTGGGTCACCAAGCCCAGCCTATTCATTCTTTCACTTATTCATTCACCCACCAAACACTTGGAGCCTACAATAACATTAAAAATAGATTGAGTGAATTTACATCCTTTCTTTTTTTCTTTTGAGACACAGTCTCTCTCTGTTGCCCAGGCTGGAGTGCAGTGGCGCAATCTCAGCTCACTGCAACCTCCACCTTCTGGGTTCAAGCGATTCTCCTGCCTCAGCCTCCCAAGTAGCTGGGATTACAGGTGCGTGCCACCACGACCAGGTAATTTTTGTATTTTCAGTAGGGATGGGGTTTCACCATGTTGGCCAGATGGTCTCGATCCCTTGACCTTGTGATCTGCCCACCTCGGCTTCCCAAAGTGCTGGGATTACAGGCGTGAGCCATCGTGCCCAACCTACATACATTCTTATTTATTTATCTATTTTTGAGAAGGAGTCTCACTCTGTTGCCCAGACTGGAGTGCAGTGGCGCAATCTTCACTCACTGCAACCTCTGCCTCTGGGGTTCAAGCGATTCTCCTGCCTCAGCCTCCCGAGTAGCTGGAATTACAGGTGTCCACCACTGCACCTGGCTAATTTTTTGTATTTTTAGTAGAGATGGGGTTTCACCATCTTGGTCAGGCTGGTTTTTTTTTTTTTTTTTTTTTTTTGAGACAGAGTCTCACTCTGTCACCAGGCATTAGGCTGGAGTGCAGTGGCTGATCTTGGCTCATTACAACCTTTGCCTCCTGGGTTCAAGTAATTCTCCTGCCTCAGCCTCCTGAGTAGCTGGGACTACAGGCACACGCCACCATGCTCAGCTAATTTTTTTGTATTTCAGTAGAGATGGGGTTTCACTATGTTGGCCAGGATGGTCTCGATCTCTTGACCTCGTGATCCGCCAGCCTCAGCCTCCCAAAGGGCTAGGATTACAGGTGTGAGCCACCGCGCCCAGCTAGTAAGGCTGGTCTTAAAACTCCTGACCTTGTGATCCACCCTCCTCAGCTGCCCAAAGTGCTGGGATTACAGGCGTGAGCCACCATACCCGGCCCCTACATCCTTTCTTAAAGTCTTTCTTAGTTATACTTAGTCTCTCTTTCTCTCTCTTTTTTTTTTTTTTTTGAGACAGGGTCTCACTGTATTGCATAGGCTGGTTTTGAACTCCTGGGCTCAAGGATCCTCCTGCCTCAGCCTCCAAAGTGCTAGGCTCAGCCAATAATTTTTTTTTTTTTTTTTTTTTGAGAGGGAGTTTCGCTCTTGTTACCCAGGCTGGAGTGCAGTGGCGCGATCTCGGCTCACCGCAACCTCCGCCTCCTGGGTTCAAGCAATTCTCTTGCCTCAGCCTCCCGAGTAGCTGGGACTACAGGCACATGCCACCATGCTCGGCTAATTTCTGTATTTTTAGTAGAGACAGGGTTTCACCATGTTGACCAGGATGGTCTCGATCTCTTGACCTCGTGATCCACCTGCCTCGGCCTCCCAAAGTGCTGGGATTACAGGCGTGAGCCACTGCACCAGGCAATAATTCTTATTCTCATAACATCTTTAGTGGGCAGAGCAGAGCAAACATTTATTAACATCATTTTACAAACAGGTAAATAAAGATGCATCGTTTGTCCAGCAGAAAAATAAGATGAAGCAAGATATGAAGATAAGCTTGTTGGAGGAAAAGCTTGGGTAGAAGTGAAAGGTTTGCTGCTTTGCAGCCTACTCTCGTAAGGTAAAGGATAAGGGCCATGGTCTTGACATGATGCCAGGCATTGGAAAGTGAGACTAGATTGATATATATATTTTTTTCTTTTTTGAGACACAGTCTTGCTCTGTCACCCAGGCTGGAGTGCAGTGGCACAATCTTGGCTCACTGCAACCTCTGTCTCCTTGGTTCAAGCAATTCTGGTGCCCCAGCCTCCTGAGTGGCTGGGATTAAAGGCATATCCCAGGCCAGGTGCACCGGGGCTCACACCTGAAATCTCAGCACTTTGGGAGGCTGAGGCGGGTGGATCATGATGTCAGAAGTTCAAGACCAGCCTGGCCAAGATGGCGAAACCTGTCTCTACTAAAAATATACAAATTAGCTGAGCACCGTGGCAGGCACCTATAATCCCAGCTGCTCGGGAGGCTGAGGCAGGAGAATTGCCTGAACCCAGGTGGCAGAGGTTGCAGTGAGCCGAGATCACACCACTGCACTCCAGTCTGGTGCCTGGTGACAGAACAAGACTCTGTCTCAAAAAAAAAAAAAAAAAAATTAGCCAGGCATGGTAATGCTGCCTGTAGTCCCAGCTACTCAGGAGGATGAGGCAAGAGAATCTCTGGAGCCTAGGAGGCAGAGGTTGCAGTGAGCCGACATCACGCCACTGCACTCCAGCCTGGGTGACAGAGCGAAACTCTGTCTCAAAAAAAAAAAAAAAAAAAAAAAAAAAACTAAAACAAAGCATAATAGATGGCAATCAAACATAAAAAAACCTCTCTCTGATTTGAATAAATTGTACTTAATCTTCAAGTTAAGTTCAAGTCTCAATCATTTCCATAATCAATACTTCCTAAATACCTGTTCTAACTGGTCACTGAGGACACAGAGGAAGGGAAGAGAGTCCTTGCCCTCCAGGAGCTCCAGGCTCTTGGTGAAGCTTTTCTGACATGGCCAGCCCACCATGACCTCTCTGATTTCAAGGCCTATGATAGTTGCTGCACCACTCACTCACTTTGGTACCTAATCATAATCTCTTTTATATTGTTATCAAATGTTATATGTGTACCTTCATTATTTAAAGGAAAACATATTTAAAGAAAAACTCCTGGGGTGGGTGGGGTGGCTCATGCCTGTAATCCCAGCACTTTGGGAGGCTGAGGTGGGTAGATCACCTGAGGTCAGGAGTTTGAGACCAGCCTGACCAACATGGTGAAGTCCCGTCTCTACTAAAAATACAAAAATTAGCCAGGCATGGTGGCACTTGTCTGTAATCACAGCTATTTGGGAGGCTGAGGCAGGAGAATTGCTTTAACCTGGGAGGCAGAGGTTGCAGTGAGCCAAGATCATGCCATTGCATTCCAGCCTGGGCAACAAGAGTGAAACTGTCTCAAAAAAAGAAAAACTCCTGGAGGACAGAATTCGTGTCTTATCTTTTATTTCATTACTATTTGTACTACAAAATGAAGTAAAGAATTGAGTATAGAGTAAAATCTCTAATATTCATTAGAGTGCATTCTGATGTATCCAAGAAATGTATATATTCTGGGTCTCCAAATCTTTAAATCTTTGAACAGTTTTGAAATGGGCTTGTAAAGAAAAATAAACATGATGCATACACACTTGCACCAGAAAATAAACAAATATGAAGTACTTCTTGCCACAATTAAAAACCATATGCACACCTCTGCATGTACTTTGGCACAAAAAGAGGTCAAGAAATTTAAAGAGCAGCCAAAATTATTAAGAGGATGAACTGAAGGACAATTATAATAGCTAATTACCTTAGGCAATCAGTGACTTTGAAAAAAAGGGGCAATCAGGCTATCTGATTAGAATCAGGCTCAATTAGAATGCTAGATGCTAAGGATAATTTTGGGACCATTTTTCACGGTGAGTGAAGAACTATAGAACAGGAATGCCTTCACAGGAGGCAATTCTAGGAGGCTGAAAACAGGACAGGGTAAAACTATGGAATTTACATTGCTTCAGGAAAGGGGAATTACCTTGGGCTTTATACAGTCCAATCCTGAACTGCGATAGAGCTAGATAAGGCCTCCCATTGGAGAACTGACATAACTGAAGCCTGAGAGGGTACTGTGGATGAGGTCACACGGATTCAATTTGGAAAAATGGAGGCTAAGAGGCATGATCATAAATCTAGAAGATTATGAGTGGCACATACATATTGAACCCATATTTTTTTCTCATCCAACTTGAAACGTTTGGCAAAGGATGCCTTTATAAACTTCAGGAAGGTGTCTACTTTACTTCAATTATAAGGGAACATATCACATATTAGAGGTGGCATCACAAAATGACAGAGAACCAGCTCTGGAAGTCAGACTGCCTGTGTTCATAACCCAGCTCTACCGCCTAGCAGGACTGTGACCTGGGGCAAACTCCTTAACACTCTATCTCTCAGGTTCCTCAATTGATAAAATGGAGGTAGTAACAGGACCTATCTTGCAACAGTTGTGTTTAGGATTATAACACATGCAAATAACTCAGAAAAAAAGAGTCTGACACAACTGGGCGTGGTGGCTCACACCTGTAATCCCAGCACTTTGAGAGGCCAAGGCGGTCAGATCACCTGAGGTCAGGAGTTTGAGACCAGCCTGACCAACATGGAGAAACCCTGTCTCTACTAAAAGTACAAAATTAGCCGGGTGTGGTGGTGCATGGCTGTAATTCCAGATACTCAGGAGGCTGAGGCAGGAGAATAACTGGAAACCGGGAGGCAGAGGTTGCAGTGAGCCAGGATCACGCCATTGCACTCCAACGTGGGCAACAAGAACAAAACTCTGTCTCAAAAAAAAAAAGGGTGGGTCTGACACATGGTAAGCTCTCAGTAAATACTGGCTATTAACATACTTCTATAATTCATCATACAAATCAGGAAACAAATTGATTTTTTTTTCTTTTTTTTTTTGAGAAGGAATCTGGCTCTGTCACCAGGCTGGAGTGCAGTGGTGCGATCTCGGCTCAGTGAAACCTCTGCCTCAGGGTTCAAGCAATTCTCCTGCCTCAACTTCCTGAGTAGCTGGACTATAGGTGTGCACCACCATGCCCAGCTAATTTTTGTATTTTTAGTAGAGATAGGGTTTCGCCATGTTGGCCAGGATGGTCTCGATCTCTTGACCTCATGATCCACCCACCTCAGCCTCCCAAAGTGCTGGGATTACAGGCGTGAGCCACCATGCCCGATCCAACAAATTGATTTTTTAAAAGTTCAAATATATTTAGGAATGGGAAATCAATATATGCCTACTTATACAGATCTGGGACATACCCAACTTTAAGATTAGTGGTTCAGCTGTCTCATGGAGTTTAAAAAAAAAAAAAAAAAAAAAAAAGATTAGTGGTGCCTGAATGGGATGAACCAGTAAGACAAACCAGTAAGACTATGCCTATTTTCCTTAAATTTTCTTTTTTTTTTTTTCCCCCCTTTTTGAGACAGAGACTCGCTCTGTTGCCCAGGTTGGAGTGCAGTGGCACGATCTCAGCTCATTGCAACCCCTGCCTCCTGGGTTCAGGCGATATTCCTGCCTCAGCCTCCCAAGCAACCGGGATTACAGGTGCCCACCACCACCAGGCCCGGCTAATTTTTGTATTTTTAGTGGAGATGGGGTTTCGTTGTGTTGACCAGGTTGGTCTTGAACTCCTGACTTTAAGTGATCCACCTGCCTCAGACTCCCAAAGTGCTGGGATTACAGGTATGAGCCATCACACCCAGCCCTTGTTTTCAACTCTAGAAAGTAATGACTACCAGCTTTGTTAACTCTTTCTTCAATTATTTGGCAAAAGGTGCAAAAGCAATATGGAAAAATTAGGTAGAGAAGAGAGAAGTAGATGAGCAGACAAGGTGATGTCCTCAGATCAGAATCTGATGTGCCAAACGGGTGATGTTCCCATGTTTGGCTGAGGCCTTTCAGGACTGTATCTATTTAAAAAGGTAGAGAGTTGGGAGGGGGTAGGTCTATTACTCCACCTTCAGTTATAGCACTATCCCCTTCACCCACTACACTCCACAAAGGCCTTCTTTCAGTTCTAGTACCAGGCCGGACTCTTTCCCATCTCAGGGCTTTGGCAGGTTGCTCTTTCTCCTACCTGGAACACTGTAACTCCCTTACTACCCTCTTGTGGCTACTTCTTCCTCATCCTAAATTCCCAGTTTCAAAGTCACTACCCTTGAAACCCTTATTTAAAATAGTCTCTTGTCTGGGTGCAGTGGCTCAGGCCTGTAATCCTAGCACTTTGGGAGGCTGAGGGGGGGGCGGATCACTTGAGGTCAGAAGTTCAAGATCAGCCTGGCCAACATGGTGAAACCCTGTGTCTATTAAAAATACAAAAATTGGCCGGGCGCGGTGGCTCACGCCTGTAATCCCAGCACTTTGGGAGGCCGAGGCGGGTGGATCACGAGGTCAAGAGATCGAGACCATCCTGGTCAACATGGTGAAACCCCGTCTCTACTAAAAATACAAAAATTAGCTGGGCATGGTGGCACGTGCCTGTAGTCCCCAGCTACTGGGGAGGCTGAGGCAGGAGAACTGCTTGAACCCAGGAGGCGGAGGTTGCGGTGAGCCGAGATCGCGCCATTGCACTCCAGCCTGGGTAACAAGAGCGAAACTCAGTCTCAAAAAAAAAAAAAAAAAAAAAAAAAAAAATTAAAATAAATAAACAAATAAATAAAATAAAAAATAAAATACAAAAATTAGTCGGTGTGGTGGCATGTGCCTATAATCACAGCTGCTCTGGAGGCTAAGGCAGGAGAGTCACTTGAACCTGGGAGGCGGAAGTTGGAGTGAGCTGAGATTTCACCACTGCACTCCAGCCTGGGTGACAGAGCAAGACTCATCTCAAAAAAAAAAAAAGGTCTCTCTTGTTATTTTCTATCTCAGCACCCAGTTTGCTTCCTGTGCAGCAAGGCACTTGTGCAATTTGTAACTAAGTATTTGCTTATATATTTACTTATTTTTAATGTCTTTCCCATTAGGTAACTCCATGATAGCACAGAACATCTTTGTTTATTATATCAACCTTATTCACCTTAACACATTGACTGGCATAGAGCAGACACTCAATAAATATCTGCTGAATGAATGAAATAATGATTCCTGGCCGGGTGCAATGGCTCACACTTGTAATCCCAGCACTTTGGGAGTCCGAAGCGGGTAGATCACAAGGTCAAGAGTTTGAGACCAGCCTGGCCAATATGGTGAAACCCTGTCTCTACTAAAAATACAAAACTTAGCTGGATGTGGTAGCACGCAACTGTAATCCAAGCTACTAGGAAGGCTGAGGCAGAATTGCTTGAACCCGGGAGACAGAGGTTGCAGTGAGCCAAGATCATGCCACTGCACTCCAGCCTGGGTGACAGAGCAAGACTTCATCTCAAAAAAAAAAAAAAGAAAAATAAAAGAAATAATGATTCCTAAGGCCCCTTTCAGCTATTGCCCAATAATTATTAGGTAATAGGAAAAAAAATATCCAGTGTTAAAAGGGTAGGCTTTTACCTTGGGTCTAGCATATATCTGATTCCTCACCATGATATAAAAAAAAAAAACAACTAAATGGCTCCATTCCAAGAAGTTTAGTTAGAACTTGACTGAAGTAATCTATTAATGAGTAACAGCTTCCTCAGTGACTCTGTAAGTTTTGCTTTCAGATATGCCTTACTCATTTTAACAACTGGTTATCTAGGCCCAAACCCCTGTCAAATAATGGGTTGGCTATATAAGAATTAGTGAAAAGCTCATTAAAAATATAGATTTTTGGACCAAAACGCCAGGAGATTCTGATTTAGTATTTGTGAAGTAAAGCTCTAGAATCCATGTAATTAAAACTTTTCTCATTTTCAATAGTCTGCATATGTAATACACAGTTCCAGAGGTAAGAAGCAGTTTACAGCAGTTTCTCTTCTACTCCTGTCCCCCTGGCATCAAGTTTCCCTTTCCATAAGTTACTGCTGCTACCAATTTATTTTGTATCCTTATGGATAATTATTTGCCTAAGTAAGCACATATATATCCTTTGATTTGCATATCTAAAGAGCTGTTCTAACCCTGTCTTTTTAAATCTCATTTAACAATATATGTTGGAAATGAAGGTATCTGCATTTTTAGCAAGCACCCTAGATGATTTTGATGGGAAGCCAAATATAGAAATCACTCATGGGCCCACGGTTGTGAGATTAAGTTCAATTAACTATGACATATTAGAAACTCAAGGATATGGAAAGATGTCCTCAAAAGTAGCCTGGCTTACTCGACCTCTGCCCCCTGGTTTCACAGAGATGAACTAAATTATTCACCAATTTCTCCACAGAAGCCAGGAAAAACTAGCCATTCAAACGGATGTTGTCAAAGCTTCAATTTTCAATTATTGGAATTCTTTCCTGCTCATGATTACCCGAAATTACAAACCTGATTAATTCCTGTGTTACACAAGACATTCCTCTATTTAAATTGGAATGAGGTTTGATGGTCACTGAATGAGGGCTGATTTAATGGAGCACAATCGAAATACTTTCCTTACTAATCCTTATTGACACAACCTCATCCAACTCTCTCCCGAAACTGCTTTCTTGCCATTTGAAACTGTAGGGAGAAGACTGCTTGATGAATTCTAGAGTTCCAGGGTTCTGTTGTCCTGACTTGACATACCTGGGGGCGATGGCTATCTCCCCCATCCCACCTATCCCCGGGACTGCAAAGAGAGTTTTCTTTTGGTACTTAGGCAAGGTTCTCCGAGGGCCACCCCACCTCCGCAATGTCTCTGTCACCATGAGGGGCACCGCGCGGCAGGCATCCTAATCTTTCCCACACCGCGCCAAGAAGGCAGGAGTACACCGGGCTCCCGGAGCGAGGGAGGCAACCCGCCGGGATCCAGCGCTGGTTTACCCCATATCCCCGTCGAAGGGGCTTTCGAGGGCTGGGTTTTTGCCCGAGCCCCCTGCAAGGGGGAGGCGTGACTCCTCCATCCCTTCCCCGTGGATTTAAACGTTAGGGTGGTATCTGCGGGGCTAAAGCGGGGCTCAGACGGCCCAAACCTCAGACCACTCTCTTCTCCACTCGGGCTTTTCTAATATCCTCTGGGCCATGTGTCTCCCCGTGAGTCGTGGCCCAAGTCTCCCCACCTCGGCCAGCCGCCACCGTCTGGCCTGGCTCCCACCCTCCTGCCCACCTGGCCCCTTCCCCCTCACCCAGCATGATGGGGCTGAGCCGCCGGGCCAGGCCCTTGGACAGGTCGTACACGTAGAGCTTCACCGGATAGAGATTCGGCGGCTCCATTTGGACCTGTGGCGACGGCGGCCACGATGGCCCTCGGGCACCCGGCAGCGGCTTGGACTTCCCCGTACCCGACGGGTATGGGAAGCGGAGGGAGGAGGGGGCCCGACCTCGGGCCCGGCCAGAGGGGCGGGGGAGAGGCCGCCCTGCGCTGCTCGCGCCTCCACACCTGCTACCGGCAACGACTACTGTGAGGTGACAAGAGAAGGGACAGGGAGGGTCCATACGAAAGAGGGGGAAGGGACGGGGCTAGGGACGCACTTTTGCGCATGTGCTTACAGTCCTGACGCGAGGCGGGGGCGGGGCTTTGCGGGAGAGGGCGGGGCTCCGCTGGTGGGTTGGCTTTCGTCAGTGACGTAAGTAGAAGCTGGTTGGGGAGTGCGCGAGCCAGCCTGACGCTAAGCGGTACGTACAAGCGTGATGACGTAGGGAGCGTCGATTGGGAGAGAGAACTGGGCCCGCGCCTGCGTGCATTCTCGTCTTCTGTCCAAGTTGGTCGCTTCCTTGCGCCAAAGGTAAGCGGGCCGTTATCCGTTTGTGTTGTTCGCCATCTAGGCCTGGCCTAGTCCCGCTTCGCCCACTCAGTCTCGCGCGCCCCCGTAGCCTTGCAGGTGGGTTAGCGTTACCCTTAAGAGTGCGACTCCGAAGTGTATAGACTCGTGACCACGCTCCTTCCTCCCGAAGGAGGCGGCACCTCGCGTTTGAGGCCCGCCTGCGTTTGAGGCCCGTCTGCGTTTGAGACCTCATTAGGTGTGATTGTCTGAGGGATTTGGGGAGGTTTTTGGTCGGTATTGAGGACGAGGGCTTTCGTTAGAGAGCACAGAATCCCGGAGCGGGAATCCCTCACCGTCCAAATGGCGCCGGGGGCGGGACCTCCGGGATCGGGCCGCCGCGGGCCCTGAAACGGGAGGGATAACTGAAATGAGGCTGCTACTGAGATGGCCCCAGGCGCATTTACCAATGCAGTCCGACTGCTGCGCTGTCGAGGTAGCAGGATCCATCGTCCACATTCCTCACTACTAACCAAGCCTTTAGAACAGATCTCACGGCCGGGCGCCGTGGCTCAGGCCTGTAATCCCAGCACTTTGGGAGGCCGAGGCGGGTGGATCACGAGGTCAAGGGATCGAGACCATCTTGGCCAACATGGTGAAACCCCGTCTCTACTAAAAATACAAAAATTAGCTGGGCGTGGTGGCGCGTGCCTGTAGTCCCAGCTACTCGGTAGGATGAGGCAGGAGAATCGCTTAAACTCGGGAGGCGGAGGTTGCAGTTAGCCGAAATCACGCCACTGCACTCCAGCCTGGTGACAGCGAGACTCTGTCTTAAAACAAAACAAAACAAAAAAAACATGTCATGAGAACCTAGAGGTCGGTATTTTTTCAGTTTGAATTTGCCTGTTACTGACTAACATCTTTCGCCTAGTGAGCAGTAGCCAACATGTCAGGGTGGGAGTCCTATTACAAAACCGAGGGCGATGAAGAAGCAGAAGAACAAGAAGAGGAGAACCTTGAAGCAAGTGGTAAGTGACTTAAGCGTGTAGTGCCATTCTGTGTATAGAAGAAAGACCCCCGCCTATCTCTGCTGGCTGGACTTTGCTGTTTCATGGCCCACCGTTCTCTTCCCAGATAATCTGAAATTCTTTTCTTCCTTTGAACTTTGCAGAGCTACCACTAGTCTCTTATATTTAGATCCTACTCTAGTCTGCCCTAAGTTTTTTCTGGACACTGGTAGTTTGACATCTTTTGGGCCCTGATAAATGACTATGACCATGGGAGTGTCTTTTGTCATCTTAAGTGGCTCAGGTGAGACCCTTCTCATCCAGGAAAGTAGTTTTACCGTTCCAGGACCTCAGTGTAAAAATGCCCCCACCCTGCAATAACTACCCCAACCAAAGAATAAACGCAAGCAACACAGTTATTGGAGAGTGATTGATTCCCTCATTGTAGCCTCCATATTCAGGCAACACAGTAAAACAGAACAGAGGAAGAGAAATAAGGGGTACATGTAATCTTCATACTGGTTAATTTAACTCCTGGGGAGAAAAATTTTGAATGTCTTTATTAAAAGTGAGAAATACATAGGAAATATAAAAAAGAAAAAAATTTACTATAATCTGTATAGTCTACCATCCTAACACAACCACTCCCAGGATTTTGACATTTTTGTATTTTTCCTTCAGGTATCTTTCAATCTTTATTTCCTAATGAAATATATATGTGTTTTTCTTTGTATCTGTTTTTCAGTTTTTTAGTAGAGACAGGCTGGAGTGCAGTGGTGAGATCATCATAGCTCACTGTAACCTCAAACTCCTGGGCTCAAGTGATTCTCCTGCTTCAGCTTCCTCAGTAGCTGGGACTACAAGTGTGTGCCACCAAGTCCCAATAATTTTTTAATTTTTTGTAGAGACAGGGTCTTGCTATGTTGATGAGGCTGTTATCAGACTCCTGGCCTCAAGTGATTCCCCCAAGCTATGGCCTCCCAAAGTTCTAGGTTTACAGTCATAAGCCTCCATGCCCAGCCTGTATCTGATTTCTTGTATTGTTGTAATGATAGTGCATGAACATTTTTTTCCATTTTAATTTACACCAGTCTTCCAAAAATAATTTTAAACATATGTACATAATTTTGTGTTTTGTATTTGTTATTGTTGTATCTTGGATATATCTTTCCATGCAACTATATATATTTATTTAGCTTTTATAACTCATTTTATTTATTGAGACAGAGCCCTGCTCTGTCGCCCAGGCTGGAGTGCACTGGCTCAGTCTCGGCTCATGGCAACCTCCATCACCCCAGTTCAAGCTGTTCTCCCACCTCAGCCTCCCAAGCCGCTGGGACTACAGCCACTGTGCCTGGCCTATAGCTTGTTTTTTTTTTTTAAGATGGGGTTTCACCATGATGGCCAGGCTGGTCTTGAACTCCTGATCTCAGGTGATCCACCCACCTCGGCCTCCCAAAGTGCTGGGATTACAGGCGTGAGCCACCCTACCCCGCCAGCTCATTTTAAATGTACCATAATTTGGCCAGGTGTGGTGGCTCACGCCTGTAATCCCAGCACTTTGGGAGGCCGAGGCAGGCGGATCATCTGAGGTCTGGAGTTCAAGACCAGCGTGGCCAATGTGGCAAAACCCTGTGTCTACTAAAAATACAAAAACTAGCCTGGTGTGCTGATGGACATCTGCAGTCCCAGCTACTCAGAGGTTGAGGGAAGTTTGAACCTGGGAGGCGGAGACTACAGTGAGCCGAAATTATACCACTACACTCCAGCCTGAGCAACAGAGTGAGACCTTGTCTGAAAAACATGAAATAGGCCAGGTGCGGTGGCTCACACCTGTAATCCCAGCACCTTGGGAGGCTGAGGCAGGTGGATCACCTGAGATCAGGAGTTCAAGACCATCCTGGCCAACATGGCGAAACCCCATCTCTACTAAAAATACAAAATTAGCCAGGCATGGTAGTGCATACCTGTAATCCTAGTTACTCAGGAGGCTGAGGCAGGAGAATTGCTTGAACCTGGGAGGCGGAGGTTGCAGTGAGCCAAGATTGTGCCATTGCACTCCAACATAGGTGACAAGAACGAAACTCAGTCTCAAAAAATAAATAATAAAAACAAACAAAAAAATGTACCATAATTTACTTATTCTACTTCCTGTTGAGCATTTTAGCTATTTCCAACTTTTTACTTTAATAAACAACATTGTGGTAAGTTTTGCATAAAAGCTTTTCCTGGCCAGGCATAGTGGCTCACACCTGTAATCTCAGTATTTTGGGAGGCCGAGACAGGCATATCACCTAAGGTTAGGAGTTCAAGACCAGCCTGACCAACATGGTGAAACCCTGTATGTACTAAAAGTACAAAATTAGCCGGGTGTTGTGGTACATGCCTGTAATCCCAACTACTCGGGAGGCTAAGACAGGAAAATCATTTGAACCTGTGAGGTGGAGGTTGCAGTGAGCAGAGATTGTGCTATTGTACTCCAGCCTGGGCAACAAGAGTGAAACTTATTTAAAAAAAAAAAAAAAAAAAAAAAAACCACCTCGTTTCTACTAAAAATAAAAAATTAGCTGGGTGTGGTTTTGGGTGCCTGTAGTCCCAGCTACTTGGGAGGCTGAGGAAGGAGAATAGCTTGAACCTGGGAGGCGGAGGTTGCAGTGAGCTGAGATAGCACCACTGCATTCCAACCTGGGTAACATAGTGAGACTCCGTCTCAAAAAAACAAAAAGGAAAAGGAGCCGGGCGTGGTGGCTCACGCCTGTAATCCCAGCACTTTGGGAGGCCGAGGCGGGTGAATCACGAGGTCAGGAGATCGAGACCATCCTGGTCAACATGGCGAAACCCCGTCTCTACTAAAAATACAAAAATTAGCTGGGCATGGTGGCACGTGCCTGTAGTCCCAGCTACTTGGGAGGCTGAGGCAGGAGAATTGCTTAAACCCAGGAGGTGGAGGTTGCGGTAAGCCGAGATCACACCATTGCACTCCAGCCTGGGTAACAAGAGCGAAACTCTGTCTCAAAAAAAAAAAAAAAAAAAAAAGGAAAAGGAAACAAAAAGTCAGGATATTGACTTTTTTGGGGAGGTGGGTGTTGGGATTGGGAAGGAATATAGGAGGGATTTCTGGGTTGTCTAGCAAGGCTAAATTTCCTGACATAGGTGGAGATTTTATGATTGTTCACCTTATAATTGATTAGGTTATACTTTGCTTTATGGCCTTTGCTCTGTTTGTTTTATATGATAAACATAAATGTGAATACATGGACAAACATTTTCTTCCTTTTTTTTTTTTCCGTATAGGAGACTACAAATATTCAGGAAGAGATAGTTTGATTTTTTTGGTTGATGCCTCCAGGGCTATGTTTGAATCTCAGAGTGAAGATGAGTTGACTCCCTTTGACATGAGCATCCAGGTAAGACTACCTTTTCATTTAATTTAAGACAAATTTAAAAACAGTATTGGCTGGGCATGGTGGCTCATGCCTGTCATCTCAGGACTTTGGGAGGCTAAGGATGCCCAAGTGCCTTAAAATGGCATAGTATTTGCATATAACCTACACACATGCTACCCTGTACTTTAAATCATCTCTAGGTTACTCGTAGTACCTAATACAATGCCTGTGCCTCACATCATTCACATGGGTTCAGTGTAGTACTTGGTGCATGGCAAATTCAGGTTTTTCCTTTTGGAACTTTGTGGAATTTTTTTTGTTTTTCCTCAATATTTAAGATTTGAGGTTGGTTGAATCCATAGATGCAGAACCAGCAGATACGGAGGGTCAACTGTATATGTAAACTCTGTTTCTTGATATCAGGGTACTTGAAAGATCACATGACCTGTCCACATTCAGCCAGTTAAGTGAGTGAAATCAGCAGGACTCGACTCCAGATTTTCTGATTCCAATCCTTGGCTTTCCCCCAACTCCCATAGCACACTTTCTTCCCTGTTAATATATGTGTTTTTCTTTTTTTTCTTGAGACAGGGTCTCTGTTCCCCAGGTTGGGCTGTAGTGCAGTGTCTGCTCACTGCAGCCTTCGCCTCCTGGACTCAAATGATCCTCCCACCTCTGCTCCCCAAGTAACTGGGACCCTGTGCCACCATTCCCAGCTAATTTTTTTGTTTTGTGTTTTGTAGAGAGCTGTAGAGTCTTACTATGTTGTTCAGGCTGCTCTCAAACTCCTGGGCTCAAGTGATTCTCCCACCTCGGCCTCCCAGAGTGCTGGGATTACTACAGATGTGAGCCATTGTGTCTGGCCTGAATATACATATTACTGATTCTCTGATTTCATGGCAGGGACTGCTTATATCTCTACTGTGTACTTATTGCATTCTGGTTTTGTTAAAACTTGACATTTATGGGCATTACTGTCACTGATTCATTGCCCCTGAAGGTGGGGGTCATGCCTTATTTTAGTGCCATATGCAAATTCAGCAAACATATTTTGAGCAACTAATGGATACCGAGCACTTACGGAGCTTACATTTCACTTTTTCAGTGTATCCAAAGTGTGTACATCAGTAAGATCATAAGCAGTGATCGAGATCTCTTGGCAGTGGTGTTCTATGGTACCGAGAAAGACAAAAATTCAGTGAATTTTAAAAATATTTACGTCTTACAGGAGTTGGATAATCCAGGTCAGTAATATTCTTTTCTCTTATGTATGAGAATGTCAGTACTCTGAACAAAGAGGACTGTGGAAAAGGAATCAGGTTACATCTTATCTAGGAGTATGCTGTCCTGCATTAAGGGGACCTTGCTTGATGTGGGCTTTGTTAAATGGGTTAAACAGCTCTGGGGTGAGAAAGGGTCCTTCTTTTAGCCTTGTGGTAAAGGCAGCCACTGACATTCTTCTGATTTTTTTCTTTCCGTTTGACTCCCTGCCACTGATAAGGTGCAAAACGAATTCTAGAGCTTGACCAGTTTAAGGGGCAGCAGGGACAAAAACGTTTCCAAGAGCTGATGGGCCATGGATCTGACTACTCACTCAGTGAAGTGCTGTGGGTCTGTGCCAACCTCTTTAGTGATGTCCAGTTCAAGATGAGTCATAAGAGGATCATGCTTTTCACCAATGAAGACAACCCCCACGGCAATGACAGTGC
>PVKV010029922.1:0-22961 GCA_004027835.1 Alouatta palliata | reverse complement strand
TACCATATTTTCTTTATGCAGTCTATCATTGATAGGCATTTAGATTGGTTCCATGTCTTTGCTATTGTGAATAGTGCTACAATGAACATACACATGCATGTATCTTTATAACAGAATAATTTATATTCCTTTGGGTATATAGCAAGTAATGGGATTGCTGGGTCAAATGGTATTTCTGCTTCTAGGTCTTTCAGGAATCACCACACTGTCTTCCACAATGGTTGTACTAATTTATACTCCCACCAACAGTGTTAAAGCATTCCTTTTTCTCCACAACCTTGCCAACATCTGTTGTATTTTGACTTTTTAATAATAGCCATTCTGACTGGCATGAGATGGTATCTCATTATGGCTTTGATTTGCATTTCTCTAATGATCAGTGATGTTGAGGTTTTGTTCATGTTTCTTGGCCACCTGTATGTCTTCTTTTTCTTCTTCTTCTACTTTTTTTTTTTTTTTTGAGACAGCCTTGCTCTGACACCCAGGCTGGATGGAGCGCAATGGTGGGATTTTGGCTCACTGCAACCTCTACCTCCCAAGTTCAAGTGATTCTCCTGCCTCGGCCTCCCGAGTAGCTGGAACTACAGGCACATGCCAGCACACCTGGCTAATTTTTGTATTTTTTAGTAGAGATGGGGTTTTACCTTGTTGGCTAGGCTGGTCTCAAACTCCTGACCTCAAGTGATCCACCCATCTCAGCCTCCCAAAGTGCTGGGATTACAGGTGTGAGCCTCTGTGCCTGGCCATATATCTTCTTTTGAGAAGTGTCTGTTCATGTCCTTTGCCCACTTTTTAATGGGGTTGTTTGTTTTTTTCTTGTACATTTGTTTAAGTTCTTTGCAGACTCTGGATATTAGACCTTTGTCAAATGGGTAGAGTATAAAAATTTTCTCCCATTTTGTAGTTTGTCTGTTCACTCTGATGATAGTTTCTTTTGCTGTGCAGAAGCTCTTTAGTTTAACTAGATCCCATTTGTCAATTTTTGCTTTTATTGCAATTGCTTTTGGCATTTTCATCATGCAATCTTTGCCCATGCTTATGTCCTGAATGGTATTGCCTAGATTTTTTTTCTAGAGTTTTTATAGTTTGGGGTTTTACATTTAAGTCTTTAATCCATCTTGAGTTAATTCTTTATATGGTGTAAGAAAGGAATCCAGTTTTAATTTTCTGCATATAGCTAGCTAGCTCTCCCAGCACCATTTATTAAATGGGGAGTCCTTTCCCCATTGCTTATTTTTGTCAGGTTGTTGAAGATCAGATAGTTGTACATATGCAGTCATATTTGAGTTCTCTATTCTGTTCCATTGGTCTATGTGTCTGTTCTTGTACCAGTAACATGCTGTTTTGGTTACTGGTGCCTTATAGCATAGTTTGAAGTTGGGTAACATGATGCCTCCAGCTTTGTTCTTTTTGCTTAGGATTGTTTTGGCTATTTGGGCTGTTTTTTGGTTCCAAACGAACTGCTTGTCTGTTGTTGGTGTATAGGAATGCTAGCAATTTTTACACACTGATTTTGTAACCTGAGATGTGCTGAAGTTGCTTATCAGTTTAAGAAGATTTTGAGCTGAGAACATCTTATTTTAAATCAATGCATTATCATTAATTTTATAATATATGCATTTCAATCTTTATTTTTTCTATCTATTAAAAAAGGCTGCATCTCAGTTCTCCTATTTTTTAAATGAGAAACTTAGCATATTTTTTCACCAAAACTTTCTCCTTTTGAAACAGATTAATCTAATAAAAGCTGAGATCTCTGAGATTAACTGATGTTTCAAATGAGATTATAATTGATTTCTTTCAAAATTATCTGGCTTTTAGTTCAAGATTAACCACTGTTTCAAATGAGATTATAACTGATTTCTTTCAAAATTATCTGGCTTTGGGTTTAAGAAAGCAGGAAACAAATATATTAGTTCTCCCTTCTAAAGCCTACAGAATGACAGTAACCATCTATAAAATGTATAAAGTAAGGAAAAGGGGAAGGAAAATTCATCTGCAGTCCAGAGTTATTAATAGAATCCTAGGAGATAAAAAGAAAATAAAAAAACTAATATATAAAACAATGGAATTTTACTTTTAGCAATAGCTCCTTTGGATCAATCTTCCTGTAGATAACATTTATAACATTTATAACTGAACAAAATATGTAAAATGACTGTCTGAAGGTACTATGGTCTAAAGCAGGCAGAAATGGGAAGGGGATTGATACTGAGTGAATTTCCTATTTTTATAGCTTTTCATCTGAAGGGATGACCTATTTGGTACTACCTGGGTCAACTAGAACTTTGATAAAAATCTGTAGTCTTATTTTCTTGAAGAATTAGAGGACATTTCTACCTGAATTAGACTTCAGGGTTACCACAGCAGCTGGAAGATAAAGGAGGAAATCCAGGAAGGGAGAGAGCAACTGAAGAGGAGCCCCAAATTCTACGTATATACTCTGCCTAATAAATCCCTGGATGATCCCTGAACTACACATGCATGGGGCAGATTGAAAGCATATCATCTAAGGCTATATAAAGATTTCAGCTCTTTCCTACCACAGCAGAGACAAAATTTATAGTTTGAGTTAAGCCAGATTAAGAGCCTACTAAAACAAACAGAGAAAGTAACTCTCTTCAAAGGAACACAGCAAACTACAGTTTCTATAATGTATCAGGTGCAATGCCAGGATACAATCCAAATACATTTAGTAAAATGAAAAAACAGGAACATGTGACTCATTCTCTATAAAAAAATATGTCCCTGGACACCAACTGTGAGATGACTCAGATTTTGAAATTAGTATCCAAAGATTTCAAAGCAGTAATAACATAACACAGTAAGCACCATGCTAAAGGATGTAGAGAAAAATATGGTTGCAATTAATGAGCAAATGGAAATTATCAGCAGTGAAAGAGAAACTATAAAAAAGAACAAATGGAAATTTAAAAAAAAATCTGAAATAAAACATTCACTGGATGGGATTAACAGAAAATTAAAGCCGACATCAGAGTCAGTGAAATTGAAGACAGAACAACAGAAGTTACCCAATCTGAAAAACAATAAGAAAAAAATTGAATAAAAATGAACAGATGTCAGGTGCAGTGGTTCATGTCTGTAATCCTAGCACTTTGGGAGGCCAAGGTGGGAGGATCACTTGCGCCCAGGAGTTCAAGACTAGCCTGAGCAACATAGTGAGACTGAAAAATCCCAAACTCAAATATACCGTATCAAAAGGATAAAAAATTTTTAAACTATGATTATTCAATAAAAAATAATTCTTAAAAAACCCCTCAACAAAATACTAGTAAACTGTATTTGACAGCAGATTATAAGGATTATATACTATGATCAAGTGAGATTTCTTTCCCCTAAGATACAAGGATAGTTCAACATATGCAAATCAATAAATGTGATACACTACATTAATAGAATGAGGGACAAGAACCATATGACCATCTCTATAGATGCAAAAAAGGCACTTGACAAAATTCAATATGCTTTCATGATAAAAACTCTCAAAAAATTAGGTATTGACAAATAATGCCTAATCTCACCACTTCTACGTGGAATCTAAAAAGCTGAACTTAGAGAATAGAAGAGTGGTTACCAGAGGCTAGGGTGTAGGGGAAATGAGGAGAAGCTGGTTAAAGGATATAAACTTTCATTTACAAGATGAACAGGTTCTAGAGAACTAACATACAGCATGGTGACTATAGTTATGCATTGTACACTTGAAATTTACTGAGAAAGTAGATTTTAAGTATTCTTATCACATACAAAAAAGTAACTATGAAACAATATATGTTAATTAGCTTTTTTTATGGTAAACATTTCACAATGTATATCAAAATATTATACACCTTAAGTATGTACAATTTTGCCACAAAAACACTTCCTTAAAAATTCAAGTAATCCCAAAGAAGGCAGAAAAGAAGGAGTTGAGAAACAAAAACAAATGAGACAAGCTTATAATTCAGTTAAAAAAACTAAACCAACTAAAATGGGCAAAGGGTCTGAGTAGACATTTCTCCAAAGATATACAAATATGACCAAGAGTATGTGAAAAGATGTTTGACATCCTTATCCATCTGGAAAATGCAAATCAAAACCACAATGAGATATCACTTCACACCTAGTAGGATAGGTATAAAAAAGTTATATAATAGCAAGTTTCAGAGAGGATGTAGGTAATTGGAACCCTCACACATTGTTGGAGGGAGTGAAATAGTGTAGTTATTTTGGAAAACAGTCTGGTAATTCCTCAAAAAGTTAAACAGAGTTACCATTTAATCTAGCAATTCCACTCCTAGGTATATATCCAAGATGAAAACATATGTGTGCATAAAAACTTGTACCTAAATGTTCATAGCAGTATTACTTTTAAGCTAAAAGGACAGCCCAAATATCTATCAACAGATATATGGATAGGCAAAATGTGATATAGCCATACAATGGAATATTGTTTAGCCATAAAAATGAATGAAATACTGATATTATTGGATAATATCAATAAACTTGAAAATATTATGCTAAGTGAAATAAGTCACAGATCACATATTATATGATTCAATTTTTATTAAATGTTCAGAATAGGCAAATCTATAGTTTTATTTACCCTTTGAGCACGGGAAATAGGAAGGGAGCTATGGCTTCAGGAATCCCTGTAGCAGGCAACTTTATTGCTATACTAAGCAGTTTTATTGTTATTGTTGTCACAATCCAAAGGTACCTGGGACACTGCCTACCCCTGACCTTTCAATAGTGTGTATAACTTTCCTTGTTAGAAGTCCTCTGTGGCAATGACTTCATTTTACTTAGTACAGCATCTGAGTCAAGTGAAGGCAGGAAGTTTAACAGTATAATCACTCATTAAAGTCATTTGTTGTCCTTTACATTAGCATTTATGGAGCTAAGATTTGTGTCTTGCCAATAAGCTCATGACCTACTCTGCATTTTGAGATCTATTATATTTACAAGTTGTGGTATGGATTTGATCTACTTTCCCAGGTTGGCTTTTCATTCTCTTGCTTTGGTTTGTAGGGTGATCGGTAATTCCCTGATTTAGTCTTATCTGTAAGAATTCCTTAAAGTCTGTGGTCTGTTCATGGCAAACATCCCTGTTCTCAATGGATATCACAGATCCCTCTTCCATTCCTCCATGATATTATATATCTTTTATCATTTTAAATGGAATTTATGAGAGGGCAGTTAAATATTTGGGCTCATACTGTCATTAAAAATAACTCAATAATATTTACTAAGACTAAATGGGATGAAACCATCTAAGTTAGGACTCTCCTAGTCATCTGACTCCACAAATCCTCACTCTGAGCTCTTTATTGTGAGCCTCTCCATAGTTAACTAATGTCAGTATAGAAGTTGATAATGTTTTTATTGTTTATAAGAAAACAACTCTTTAAAAAATTTGTATAGTCATAGATGTTTTAGTTCTATTTATATAATTATCTTGAAATGATTAAATTTCAGAGAAGTTTTAAACTTGAAATTCATATAAAGAGAATGACAATGAGAAAAGAATCTCATCAAAAATAATACTAAGATTTCAACATGTAACTTGCAGAACATTTTTACAAAATCTGGAGGTTCAGAAAAATTTTAATAAACAAGAACTTATGTAACAAACATTCTTAAGTGGTTTTTACAAGTAATACATTTTAAAATTAATCCTCACCTCTTTTGAAAAGCTTTTCATTTTCATCGACATAGGTTATTATTTCTGGCACTAGGTTTAATGACTCCTTCAGTTCCGAGAGTGATGGAATATCAATTTCTTGTTTGTGGCTTGGAGGTGTTAAGAAGTCATACTCAATAAGAAAATGTGATGGCTGAAAAAAACATATGTTTTAAAAAGTTTTTAGGGAGGCTTTCCAGATAAATATTTTTGTTTATTTATTATGTTTAAATATTATGTTTCTCTTTCATTCCAATAGAACTTGACTCCTCAACAAGAGAGACTAAGTCCACAACTCTCAGAGTTAACAGAGGAGGCAAGAGATACTGGAGGAATGGGGCCTAAAGGTGAATTAATATTTTTACCATCATGTTCAAATTTTTACTGTAAGAAAACCCCTTAAATGCTTTAAGTCCATTAAAATTGCCAAATATAAAACATTTTAAGTTGTTTTAAAAAAATGTTTTTTAAGTAATTTTATGAATACATCTAATCTACATGGGCCTAGATTTCTGAGCTTGTTTAATTGCAAAACGTTATTGCACTCTCGACTGCTAAAATTCTTTACATACTAATATTATAATCATTTTGTGTTATTGAAACTAAATGCATCTTTAGAAGTTTGGTCTTTAATATATAAAAGATGTTATCATCCTTATTAAACACTGGCAGAAAACTAAAATTCAGTCTTGGATCGTCTATATTCTTACTCTGGCAATATTCTCATTAGCTCAAGTACTATTTTTTGTGTATCATTCACAATCAATATTTCTAGTTCCAGTGTCCAATTTTTTTTTTTGAGACAGAGTCTCGCTCCATCGCCAGGCTGGAGTGCAGTGGCGCGATCCCGGCTCACTGCAACTTCCGTTTTCCGGTTTCAAGCAATTCTCCTGCCTCAGCCTCCCGAGTACCTGGGACAGCAGGCACGCATGACCACGCCTGGCTAATTTTTTGTACTTTTAGTAGAGATGGGGTTTCACCATGTTGGTCAGGATGGTCTCAATCTCTTGACTTCGTGATCCGCCTGCCTCGGCCTCCCAAAGTGCTGGGATTACAGGTGTGAGCCGCCGCGCCCGATCAGTGTCCAATTTTTAAACTAGACTACTTAATTTCCTATACCCAGGTATATTGATTAGAATTATTGGAAGAGATTTTAAAGTTCCTTATGCCTGGGCTGCACACCAGACCAATTAATCAAAATATGTCTGTGTAGAACTCAGGCTTCAACTTTGTTTAAACTATTCAGATAATCCTAACATACAGCCAAGGCTGAGCACCACTATTTAGAAGTAATTTTGACTCCTTAATTGATACATGTTCATTCCATTATCAAATCTTTTAATCTAACAATTGTAGACAGTCAATGTATATTATAAAAATTTATAAAAGTATGCCTCACTACTTTTATTAAAATATTATTGAAAGCAAATATTATAACCTTTTTTGAACGTATTGTATCTTCTAGTTTCTCCTGACAAAAGTTCTCTTTGTCCATACAAAAATCTTCTTTCCCAAAAACTTCCAAATCTTGAAGAGAAAAACATCCCCTTAAAAAAAATTAATTAGTGTTTACTAAAAGCAAGTCACACACTAAATGTAGCTAACCAAAACATGTAATCATTAAAATTAAAGTTGAGGTAAAATAATGATAAAAATTATTGATAACATAAGTTTGTAATCATACACAAACATTTTCACCTCTTAAAAATATTTACAGCATTGGTCAATTAAGTAAGTACCTGAAAAAATTAGCTGCTGTGAAGATCTGTCCTTTGAAATCTAAAAGAGGATCCTTTACCGAAAATAGTTTTAGTCTACTCAAGAGAGTATGCAAAGTTGGTAGGTGATTTCTATTATTTACAAAAAGTATTTCTTCATCATCAATAAATAAATCTGAAAATAAATAACAAACATAAAGGAATAAGAAAAAAACTAAAAGTTATCCAAAGGGATCTAGATAGTTAATGTAATCAGTCATTAGATACAGTTGGGTTTTTCAATCACATTTAAACTCTAGTTCTTCATTGTACTCTCATATAAAGCATGTAGCATAATACTGGAACAGAGGTAAAAGCACAGTAAATTTTAATATTATCTACTACACTGAGGAGTAGCCAAATATCCCAAAAGAGCTGTAATGGCTAATACTTTATCAACAAAGATTAATCAATGGAGGACAATATCTTACGAACTTACGCTTCAAAATAGCCAGGAGTAGCCTAAGCAAAATTTTAAAGAAATAAAAGTATTTGACTTCTGCTGGCCCTGGTCTTCTCTGCATCATTTTACCTCTTAATATCTCCAATTCATCCCCCAGAGTCTCTGACATGGAGGGAATGGAGATGGTCTGCAGTGCCTACAAATGAGACTAACTGATTCTATTATTCTTAAGTTATTCATACATGGTTGCTATAAAATTATTTACAGTGAAAGTTATATAGCAACGAATCTACTTGAGGAGTATAACATATCTTATATATTAAGAAACACTACTGTTAACAGTTAATTTCTGGAATCAGTTTCTCCTCTCTGTCTCCACCCTGCCATGTTTGGATTTCTTTAGAATCTTGGCTATCTAACAGTTTTAACAGTTTCTAAGTCACAGGAAGGAACAAAAAATTTGCCCCCAATTCAACAAGTTTCTGAGTGGAAAGGGCAAAAGGAAAATATAAACTCAGAGGAAGAAGTACTCAAAAACTCAAGCTCCCAAAAAAGAAAGCCATCCTGAAGGGAGAGTAATGGTTTCTTGTTCTGGGTATTGACTTTTCAGTTAAGTGATGCAAAATGGCATGAGAAAAGAATAGTAACGAGTTTTCAGGTAGGAAAGTCTCCCATGGTCAACTACATAATTGGTATGCAGGCAGCTAGGGAACATCCCTTTGCTTGGTGCTAACTTGATATGCCATAAGAAAACTTGTGGTATGAACTCGCCTCCTAAGAGATATTATTTATCTGACTTAAGTTCCCAGGAATCTCATGGCTGAAAGCTTTCCATGACACATCAAAGGAAGTTAATGAATTCCATGTCTAAGGAGAGTTTATCTGAGACAGCTAAATATGGTTTGTTTACTTGTATAGTTCATTCTGTAAGTATTAGTGAAATCACATTAATAGTAAAAACCCAAACAGCATGTTTACATCCCATATCCACCTTCTGCTTCTAAACACAGATCCTCCAGCCATCTTCTCTATCTAGAGCCTCATTCTGGTATTTCCGGGACTAAATGGCTGACATCTAAAGTCAATTATGTGGTCTTGTTTTCCATCCACACTTTTTGATGGAACCACTTGAGGGCAGCATCATACCACAACCAATGTTCTCTGTCATTCTACTAAGATTGTTTATAGCAAGAGTGCCACTTCCTTACATTCTTCAGGTTATATAGCATGCCCTGAAGTTCTTATTTTATTACAGCTAATATATGTACTATACAGATATAAGGAGACTGTTTTCCTCTATTGTAGAGGAATATTAAATTGTCACCAGAAAACAAAATTCTGGCTAGTTTACTATGAAAAGAAGCAGAAAAAGGTCTACTAATATGAAAGAAGAGAAGTTTATTCTTTACAAAGGACACTTTTGTTTTCCTAGAAAATTCAAGATAATGAAATGAAAACAAAGGAGTTCACTAAGTTGTCTGATAAAAATTATACAATTCATATGTGTACCTATGCAACAATCTTGCATGTTCTTCACATGTACCCCAAAACCTAAAATGCAATAAAAAATTTTTTAAAAATTATACAATTAATGTTTTTTTAAATATATATAAACTTGGTCATAAAAATTAATGAAAAAAATATAATGGTCACCAATTTGTGAAATATCAAGAACTAAATGTAAATATATTCAGAAAGCATATGCAGGAAATGATAGAACTTTATTGAAGACCATTTTTTTTTTAATTTGAAGAAAAGGCAAGATAAAATACTTTCCTAGCTAGAAAGACTAACTATGGGTAAAATTTTAAAGGATCCCATTACCATTTCAAGAGATCTGTTTTAGAACTTGGAGAGGTGATTACAAAGTAAATCTGGAAGAATGTAGCTATGAGAGTAGAAAAAAGTTTTAAAAAGAGGAGATTATTAATATATGTTATAATTATATATTAAATAGTTAAAATTATATGATACTGACCCAGTAATAGACAAAATAGATCATAATAGAAAATCCAGAAATAAATTCTAATGTGGTTAAGGATTTAACATATAATGTAAGTGGCATTTTTAATCTGTGGGAAAGAAAGGACCATTTCATAAATGATATTGGGGCAATTGCTAAAATACTTGCAAAATTTTTTTTTATTTCTACTTTTAAACATATGTGAAAATCTAAACTAAAACCACACACCTTCGGCTGGGTGTGGTGGCTCACGCCTGTAATTCCAGTACTTTGGGAGGCAGGTGGATCACTTGAGGTCAGGAGTTTGAGACCAGCCTGGCCTAAATGGCAAAAACCCCCTCTCTACTGAAAATAAAAAATTTAGCTGGGTGTGGTGGTGGGTGCCTATAATCCCAGCTACTTGGCAGGCTGAGGTAGGAGAATCACTTGAACCCAGGAGGTGGAGGTTCCAGTAAGCCGAGATCACACCACTGAACTCCAGCCTGGGCCACAGAGCAAGACTCTATCTCAAAAAGCAAAAAAATAAAAAAACCCATGCACCTTCAAGAAAATACAAATAAATATTTATCTAATTAAGAAAGAATTTTCTAAGTATAAAAGGAATGAAAGAAACCATAAAAGAAAACAATTGGCAGAATTGGTTAGGTCCAAGTTAAATATATTTGGAGTTAATACCTTTATAAATAAAGATAAAATATATGTCAAAATATAGACAAAAGAGAAAATCATTTCACAAAAGAAAAAGATGCAGATGGCCAATAAATACCAGTAAGTTTATTAATTTATTTTTTTATGCCCAGTTTGTCAACAACAAACCTGTAATTTTTAAGATGCAAATAAAAATATAATTCTTTTGCCCATCACATTGGTTTAAATGTATTAATACAACATCAGCAGTCATATATCCAATGATGATAATGCTGGCATAAACAGGGCATTCTCATACCATACTAGTGGACGTATAGCTTAAAAAGCACTTATACTAAATAAGTCAATTTCTAGGAATTCATGCTAAGGAAATAATTGGAAATAAGAATACATATTTATATTCATATTTGAAAGTAAAAACATTAGTGCTCTCAAATTTGAATATGTGTGATACATATATAAGATTAAAAACTGCAATCATTAAAAGCCACGCTTTTGTCCAGCATGGTGGCTCACATCTGTAATCCCAGCACTTTGGGAGGCTGAGGTGGGAGGATTGTTTGAGGCTAGGAGTTTGAGACCAGCCTGGGCAACATAGGGAGATCCTGTCTCTACAAAAAAATTAAAAATTAGTCAGGCATGGTGGCACAGCTGTGGTCTCAGCTACTTAGGAGGCTAACACAGGAGGATCACTTGAGCCTGAGGGTTTCAAGGCTGCAGTGAGCTGTGATTGCAACACTATACTCCAGCCTGAGCAACAGAGTAAGACCCTGTCTCAATTAAAAAAAAAAGAGAGAGACAAAGCCATGCTTTTGAAGAAAACTCAAGCATATAATAAAATATTCCCAAGACTATGTTAATATTTAAAAATAATATAATGCATACGCAGTATGGTCACAATAGTAAAACAATTTATCTTTGGATTATAGAATTATGAGCTTTTGTTAAAGGGGCGTTCTATATATTTAAGATGTAGATATCTTAATATGTGGAAAAATATAACATTCAATCCTCATTCATGATTAAAAGCTGTTATCAAACTAGGAACAGAAGGAATCTTCCTCAACCCACTAAAGGAAATGTTTCTAATATTTCACCATTGAAAATGACATAAACATGAAATGTTAGAAGCATTTCCTTTACCATAAGAAATAAACAAGGATAGCAACTATCACGGCTTCTACTGAACAAAGTTCTAGAGGTTTTAGTCAGCATATTCAGAACAACAACAACAAAAAGATGTAAATACTGAAAAGGAAGAAATAGCAATTATTCACAGATAATATGAATGTATACATTAGAATTAGTTATTGGAATTACTGTGAGAGTTTAGGAGGTAGATAAATATAAGAACATTATTGCAGATGCAGTTGCTGATAAAAAAATTATAAAAATCAACTACCTTTTGTTACATACAAGCAATAAACTGAAACCTTAATTTAGAAATATAAATGATAATGGCAGCTAAAATAGAGTACTTATGGATAAATCTTAGATATGTAACATATTTCTGATGAAAATAAAAAATATGCAAAAAATAAGTGATACATAAAATCTTTATGAAGAAAAATTTTAAACATCATTGAAAGATATTAAAGACCTCAATAAGTGAACAATAGGAGATTCAAGAAGAGAAAACAAGAGAAAATAATCATCAAAGAAATAATTCAAGAGAATGTCTTAAAACTGAAGTGCATAAGTATCTACATGGAAAGATACACCATATATCCAGCCTAATGCATAACAATAGACCCAGAAGACACACACCATTGTGAAATTTCACAACACTGGAAGAAAAATATCATTAAAATTTTCAGGATGAAAAAATCTTATTAAAAATTTTAGGAATCAGAATGGCATTGAACTTCTCAGCAGCAATACTGGAAGATAGAATTGAATGGAACAATGCCTTTGAAATTCTGAGAAAAAAATATTTGTAACCTGGAATCTATAACTAATCAAACTATCAGTGAAATGTGAGGATAGAATTAAGACTTTTTGGAGACGGAAGTGTTTTTAAAACTTTACTTCCTACATTCCTATTCTCAGGAAATTGTGAGTAGAAGCATTCTACTAAAAGGAGGGAATAAACTGACTAAACTGGCAGCTATAAGGTTGAAGAAACAGGAGGCTCAATACAAGAAAGAAGTGAACAGAATCCTCAGGGATGATGGTGATAACGACTTGTTCTAAAACTAAAATTCCCAAAGATAAAACTATTGGTACACTTGATGCTTGAATGTGTTAAGAGGAGATTCAGACAAACAGAGGAGAGTTTCAGGATCAAGTTCTATGTACTAAATACATAAAAACAAAACAAAACAAAAAAACAGGAAACAAGCATTAACTTTATGAAGTACAGTAATCTCCTTTTATCTGAGATTTCAGTTCCCCACAGTCAACTGCAGTCCAAAAATACTATATTGAATGGAAAATTCCATAAATAAACAATTTATGACTTAAATTGCACGGTGCTCTGAGTGGTATGATGAAATCTAGTGCTATCCTGCTCTGTACCACCCAAATGTGAATGAGCCACTGTTTCCACACTGATATGCCACTATTCATTTGTCACTTAATAGCTGTCTCAATTCTCAGAACGATTGTCCCTGTATTGCAGTGCTTGTATTCAAATAACCTTTGTTTTACTTAATTCTCCAATTTTATTGTTAGCTATTTATTGCTATTAATCTCTTACTGTGCTTAATTTACAAATTAAAATTTATCATTGGTATGTATGTATAAGAAAAAACAATATATATACTGTATAGGGTTTAGTACTATTGGTGATTTCATGTATCCACTGGGCATCTTGCAATGTATCCCCTGTGGATAAGGGGGGACTATTGCACAAGAAAGACATCAATGAACAACACAATGCTATTTTCAGCTATAAACAGTATTTATGCACTCACAATTCTGTAAATACAGAATACTGATCTAACCAAAATCATAACTACATTGGGAGAGTAGACCATAGGAAGTGTGGGGGTATGTGGTAGCAAGGGTGTAAAAAAATGAGGACAGCTCCATCTTTATTCTTGTGGTGAGAGATCAATATATAAGGTCTAAAACTAAAAACATCAGGAAATAGCAGTATAAGCATACCATACAGATAAATAAATGGGAAAAGAAATATAGTTTCTTTTAAAACTGTTTTAAAGAGTTGAAAGTGGTTGCCTCTAGAGAGTGAAAAAATAAGGGGTGGTTGATGAAGTCAGGAAATTACTGCTTTTAAAAAAGTGTTATACAATCATTTTAATTGATAGTGTAGAAACAAAATGACACAGTAAAGTGTTTATAAAATATAAGTCAAAAAAACATTAAAAAGCATATAAATATTACCTTTGGCTGAATATAAGAAAGAATTAAACCAAAGATTAATTCAAAACTCTGGGTTTTGGCCAGGCACAGGGGCTCACACCTGTAATCCCAACACTTTGGGAGGTCAAGGTGGAAAGATCACTTGAACCAGGAGTTTGAGACCAGCCTGGCCAACATGGTGAAACCCTGTCTCAACTAAAAATACAAAACTTAGCTGGGTGTGGTGGCATGTGCCTGTCATTCCAGCTACTGAGGAGGCTGAGGCATGAGAATCACTTGGACCTGGGAGGTGGAGGTTGCAGAAGCTGAGATGGCCATTGCACTCCAGCCTGGGTGAGAGAGCAAGACTCTGACTCAAAATAAAAAATATATTTTTTGACAACATTTTCAGGGACCCAAGTTCTTTCCATCTTTCTTTTTTTACTTTTATTTTTTGAGGTAAAATATGATTATTAAAATTTACCATCTTTACTATTTTTTTTTTTTTTGAGACAGTCTTGCTCTGTCACCCAGGCTGGAGTACAGTGGTGCAATCTTGGCTCATTGCAAACTCTCCTCCTGGGTTGAAGCAATTCTACTTCAGCCTCCCAAGGATCTGGGATTACAGGCATGCACCACCATGCCTGGCTAATTTTTCTATTTTTAGTAGAGGCAGGGTTTCACCATGTTGGCCAGGCTGGTCTCGAACTCCTGACCTCGTGATCCACCAGCCACGGTCTCCCAAAGTGCTGGGATTATTGGAGTAAGCCACTGCACCCGGCCCATCTTTACTATTTTTAAGTGTACAGTTTGGTGGTAATAAATACATTATTTTTTCCCCCCTCATCCCCCTTCTCTGCTACCCTTCCCGGCCTCTGGTAATCACGATTCTACTCTCTAACTTCATGAGATCCACTTTTTTAGCTCCCACATGAGTGAGAACATGCAATATTTGTCTTTCTGTGCTTGGCTTATTTCACGTAACATAAGGGCCTCCAGTTCCATCCATGTTGTTGCAAATGACAGAATTTCCTTCTTTTTTGTGGATGAATAATATACCACATTTTGTTTATCCGTTCATTCACTACTGGGCATTTATGTTGATTACATATCTTGGCTTTTTATTTTTATTTTTATTTTTTTAAAGGGGTTTCACCATGTTGGTCAGGCTGGTCTTGAACTCCCAACATCAGGTGATTCGCCCACCTTGGCCTCCGAAGTGCTTGGATTACAGACGTGAGCCACCACACCTGGCCTATCTTGGCTATTGTTAATAGAGCTATAATAAACATGGGAGTGCAGATGTCTTTTTGATATAATTTCCTTTCTTTTCCAGAAGTGGAATTGCTGGATCATATGGTAGTTCTATTTTTAGTTTAGCTGAGAAGCCTTCATATTTTTCTCCATAGTGGCTCTTCTAATTTACATTTCCACAAATGGTGTACAGGAGTTCCCCTTTTTCCACATCCTTGCTGGGATCTGTTATTACCTTTCTGATACAAGCCATTTTAACTTGGGTGATATTTCATTGTGTGTTTTTTTGAGATGGAGTTTTGCTCCTGTTACCCAGGCTGGAGTGCAATGGTGTGATCTTGGCTCACTGCAACCTCCGCCTCCTGGGTTCAAGCGATTCTCCTGCCTCAGCCTCCCAAGTAGCTGGGATTACAGGTGCCCACAACCACACCTGATTAATTTTCGTATTTTTAGTAGAGATGAGGTTTTGTCATGTTGGCCAGGCTAGTCTCGAACTCCTGACCTCATGTGATCTGTCTGGCTTAGCCTCCCAAAGTGCTGGGATTACAGACATGAGCCACCATGCCTGGCCAGCTCATTGTGGTTTTGATTTGCCTTTCTCTGATGATTAGTGATGTTGAGCATTTTTTTCATATATCTGTTGGCCATTTTTTCTTTTGAGAAGTGTCTGTTCATATCTTTTGCCCATTTTTAGTTGGATTATTTGGTTTTTGCTTTTGAGTTGTTTGAGTTCCTTTTATATTATTGTTATTAATCTGTTGTCAGATGAATAGTTTGCAAATATTTTCTCCCATTCTGTGGGTTGTCTCTTCAATTTACAATTGTTTCCTTTGTTGTGCAGAAGGTTTTTAAGCTTGATGTAATCCTATTTGTCTATTTTTGCTTTGGTAGCCTCTGCTTTTGAGACCATACATAAAAAATCTTAGCCCAGACCAATGTCCTAGAGCATTTCCCCAATGTTTTCTTCTAGTAGTTTCAAGTTTTAGATTTAAGTCTTTGATCCATTTTTATTTTTGTGCATGGTGAGAGATAGGGATATAGTTTGATTCTTCTGCATATAGTCATCTAGTTTTCCAGCATCATTTATTGAGGATTATCTTGTCCTCATTGTATGTTCTTGGTGCCTTTGTCGAAGATGAGTTAGCTGTAAATGAGTGGATTTATACTGGGGTTTTCTATTCTGTTCCATTGGTCTATATGTCTGTTTTTATGCCAGTACCATGCTGTTTTGGTTTGGAGTATATTTTAAAATCAGGTATTGTGATGCTTCTAGCTTTCTTCTTTTTGCTCAGGATTGCTTTGGTTTTTGGGGGTGTTTCATGGTTCCATATAAATTTTAGGGTTTTATTTTTCTATTTGTGTGGAGAATGTCATTGGTATTTTGATAGGGATTGCATTGAATATGTAAATTGCTTTGGATAGTATTGTTACTTTGGCAATATTAATTTAGTAATATTCTTTCAATTCATGAGTTTGAAATATTATCTTTCCTTTTTTGTGTGTTTGCCTCAATTTCTTTCATTAGAGTTTTATAGTTTTTCTTGTATAGATCTTTTACTTCTTTGATTAAAATGATTCCTAGGTATTTTATATTTTTTGTAGCTATTGTAAATGGCATTGATTTCCTGATTTCTTTTTCAGATTGTTCACTGTTGGTGTATATAAATGTTACTGATTTTTGTATGTTGATTTTTTTTTTTTTATTTTGAGATGGAGTCTTGCTCTGTCACCCAGTCTGGAGTGCAGTGGTGCGATCTCGACTCACTGCAACCTTCACCTCCTGGGTTCAAGTGATTCTCCTGCCTCAGCCTCCTGAGTAGCTGTGATTACAGGTGCATGCAGCCACATCCAGCTAATTTTTGTATTTTTAGTAGAGATGGGGTTTCACCATGTCAGGCTGGTCTTGAACCCCTCACCTCAGGTGATCCACCTGCCTCAGCCTCCCAAAGTGTTGAGATTACAGGCATGAGCCACGGCACCCAGCCGTATGTTGATTTTGAATTTTGCAACTTTACTGAACTAATTTATCAACTCAGGTTGTTGGTGGAGTCTTTGGGTTTTTAAAATTTTTCTTTCCAACTATTATTTTAAGTTAAAGAGTTACATGTGCAGGTTTGTTATATGGGTAAATTGCATAAATGTTTAGATTTTTCTAGCTATAACATCATGTCATTTACAAACAAGGCTAATTTGATTTTTTTCCTTTCCAATTTGAATGCCCTTTATTTATTTCTCTTACCTAATTGCTCTGGCCAGGTCTTCCAGTTTTATGTTGAATGAAAGTGGTGAAAATGGGCATCCTTGTCTTATTTCAGTCTTTAGAAGAAAGGCCTTCAATTTTTTCCCATTCAGTATTAAGTTAGCTATCATATACGACCTTTATTATTTTGAGGTATGTTCCTTCTATACCTATTTTGATGACGGTTTTTATCATAAAGAGACGTTGAATTTTATCAAATGCTTTTTTCAGCATCTATTGAAATAATCGTATGGTTTTCTTTCTTGATTCTTTGAATGTGATGTGTCACATTTAATGATTTGCATATGTTGAAATATCCTTGCATCCCTAGGATGAATCCCACTTTATCATGGTGAATGATCTTTTTAATGTGTTGTTGAATTCAGTTTACTAGTATTTTGTTGAGGATTTTTGCATCTATGTTCATTGTTGATATTGGTCGGTATTTTCTTTTTGTTGTTGTTGTGTCCTTGTCTGGTTTTGCTATCAGGGTAATGCTGGCCTTGTACAATGTGTTTGGAAATACTCCCTCCTCTTCAATTATTTTGAAGCATTTAAGTAGGATTAGTATTAGTTTCTTAAATGTTTGGTAGAATTCATCAGTGAAGTCATCAGGTCCCGGGTTTTTCTTTGATGGGAGACTTTTTACTATGGCTTCAATCTCATTACTCATCATTGATTTGTTGAGGTTTTCTATTTCTTCATGGTTCAAATTTATTTTCCTTTTTTTGACATAGGGTCTCACTGTGTTGCCCAGGCTGGAGTGCAGTGGCATGATCACAGCTCACTGTAGCCTTAACCTCCCAGGTTCAATTAATCCTCCCACCTCAGTCTCTCAAGTAGCTCGGATTACGGTCACATGCCACCACACTTGGCCAATATTTTTTGTAGAGATGAGATTTCACCATTTTTTCCAGGCTGGTTTTGAACTCCTGACCTCAAGTCATCCACCCACCTCAGCCTCTCAAAGTGCTAAGGCAAAGGCATAAGCCACCATGTCTGGTCCACGGTTCAGTCTTGATGGGTTGTATGTGTCCAGGAATGTATCCACTTCTTCTAAGTTTTCCAATTTTTTGGCATATAGTTATTCATAATGGTCTCTAATGATTCTTTGTATTTCTGAGTTCTCAGTTATTATGTCTCCTTTTTCATTCTGACTTTATTTGGGTTTTCTCTCTTTCTACTTAGTCTAGCTAAAGGTTTTATCTTTTCATGAAACCAACTTTTCATTTTGTTAATCTTCTGTATTTTTTTTTAAGTCTCAGTTTCATGTATTTCTGCTCTGATCTTTATTGTTTCTTTCCTTCTACCAATTTGGGGTTTAGTTTGTTCTTTCTAGTGCCTTGAGGTACATCATTAAGTTATTTTATTTGAAATTTTTCTACTTTTTTGATATAGAAATTTATTGATAAACTTCCCTCTAGTATTGCTCTTGCTATATCCCATATATCTTGGTATGTTTTATTTCCATTTTCATTTATTTCAAGAAATTTTAAAAGTTCCTTCTTAATTTTTTTCATTGGCCATTTAAGAGCATGTTGTATAATTTCCATGTGTTTGTGTATTTTCCAGAGTTCCTCTTGTTACTAATTTCTAGTTTTATTTCACTGTGGTCAGAAAAGCTACTTGATATGATTTCTATTTTTAAAATTTGTTCAGGTGTATTTTGTGGCCTAAGATATGGTCTATTCTGGAGAATATTCCATGTGCTGATGAAAAGAATGTATATTCTGCAGCACAGAATACATAGTATGAAGTTAGCTGTCATATGGATGAAAATGTTCTGTAAATGTTAATTAGGCCTATTCTAGTGTGTAGTTTATGCTCTTTGTTCATTTTCTGTCTGGATAATCTGTCCATTACTGAGAGTAGGGTGTTAAAGTCGACTACTATTATATTGCAGTCTATCTTTTTAGATCTATTAATGTTTGCTTTATATACTTGAGGGTTCTGGTGTTGTGTGCATAGATATTTATAATTGTTACATCCTCTTGCTTAATTGACCCCTTTCATGATCATCTTTGTTTCTTTTTACAATCTTAGATTTGTAGTCTATTTTATGTAAGTATAGCACTCCTGCTATTTTTGGTTTCCAGTTGCATGAAATATCATTTTCCACCACTTCACTTTCAGTCTATGTGTGTCTTTATAAGTGAAGAGAGTTTTGAAGGCAGCATATAGTTTGATCTTGTTTTTTTAATTCATTCAGTCACCCTATGCCTTTTATTTGAAAAATTGAGACCATTTACATTCAGTATTATTATTAAGTAAAGACTTACCACTGCCATTTTGTTACCTATTTTCTGATTGTTTTAAGACTCCTTTCTTCCTTTCCTACTGTCTTTCTTTGTGGCTATTTCCTCTGGTAGTATGTTTTAATTTGTTGTTTTTTATTTTTATTGAATCTATTATAGGTTTTTGAGCTGTGGTTACCAGGAGGTTTACAAAAAACATCGTATAGATATAAAAAGTTATTTTAAAGAGATAATATTTTAGATTACAAAGAGAGGAATAGAAACAAAGGCAAACACTCATACACACAAAATTCCACATTTTGACTTAGTTGTCTCAATTTACAGTTTTTTATATTACCTATCTCTTAATAGGTTGCTATAGCTATTGTTTTTGATTGAGCTTCATACTAGAGTTATGAGTGCTTACACACCACAATTATTGTAACAGAGTATTCCAGAATTTTTTTTTTTTTTTTTTTTTTTTTGAGATGGAATCTCGCTCTGCTGCCAGGCTGGAGTGCAGTGGCACGATCTTGGTTCACTGCAACCTCCACCTCTAGGGTTCAAGTGATTCTCCTGCCTCAGCCTACTGAGTAGCTGGGACTACAGGTATGCACCACCACATCTGGCTAATTTTTATATTTTAGTAGAGATGGGGTTTCACCATGTTGGCCAGGATGGTGTCCATCTCCTGACCTCGTAATCTGCCCACCTCAACCTCCCAAAGTGCTGGGATTACAGGTGTGAGCCACCAGCTTGGTCAAAAATTCTTAAAATTAAGTATTCATGTACTTAATTTTTCCCAGTGGGTTTCCTGCCTTGAAAAGCTTTCTTTTTGTATGCTACTGGTTTTTTTGTTTGGTTTTTTTTTTTTTTTTCCCTCTCAGATGGAAGAATTCCCTTTAGCATTTACAGTAAGATGGGTCTGATAAGGGTGAAATCTCTGAACTTTTGTTTTTTTGGGTAAAACTATTTCTCCTTCATATTCAAAGGGTAATTTTGCTGGATACAATTTTGCTGGATGGCTTTTTTTTTTTCCTTTGAGCACTTAGAGCATGTTGTTCCACTCCCTCCTGTCTGGAAGAATTGGAGGTTACCAGAAGAATTGGAGGTTCTTTATATGTTATTTGCTTCTTTTCTCTTGCTGCTTTTGAGATCCGCTTTGTACTTGATCTTTGAGAGTTTGGTTATTACATACCTTGGGGTAGTCTTATTTGGGTTGAATCTCTGGTATTTTCAGACCTTCCTATACTGGAAATTTGTATCTTTCTCAAGCTTTGGAAATTTTTGTATTATTTCTTTCTACTCCCTGCTCTTTCTCAGCTCCCTTTTAAACATCAAGAATTCTTAGATTTGGTCTTTTGAGGTAATTCTCTATATCTTGTAGGCAGTCTTTCTTTTTTCTTTTTTCTCCTCTGACTGTATTTTCAAATAGCTGGTCTTTGAGCTTACTGATTCTTCCTCTGGTTGTTCCATTCTGATGCTGAGAGCCTCTAACGAGTTGTTCAGCTCAGCAGATGTATTTCTCCGTTCTAAAAGTTGTTTGATTAAAAAAAAATTTTTAAGTTAACTTTAAAAATTTAACAAATTCTCTTCGTTATATTTCTCCAACAATTAAAATTGCTTTTCTATATTATTTTAGAGATCACTGAATTTCCTTAAAACTGCTCTTTTGAATTCTTGGTCAGAGAGTTCACAAATGACTCTCTTGTTAGGGTCAGTCACGGGTTTTTGCTTTGTCCTTTTGCAGAGGTCACATTTCCCTGTTAGGTGTTCTTTCTCTGTCTTTGCATTGAAAGATTGGTTATTTATTCCAGCTCTCTCTGTTCAACTTGTTTTGGTTTTTTATCGGATCTATTTCCTTAGCAAATTTTTACTACTAAGTGTTGCCTCTTTCTTGGCTCTCAGTGGTATCTTAAGCCCAGGTTTACCTCGGCTCTAGCAAACAATCAGGGCACTGTCTGCTCCAAATGGGAGAGTCTGAAAAAGATTATCCCAACAGCAAGAGAAGTCTGGCTACAGGTTCGTGCCCAAGGGACCTGTGGCATAATTCAGCTACTCTGGTTTGGCTCCTTTGCCTGAGTTACAGAGCAGTTTCCAGGGCTGAGGTTAGTAGTTCCTGATCCCATCTTTGTCTCTCCTTTCAGGCAGTCACCATGCTTTCCATGGGTTAAAGAAAGAACAGTCTCCTGCCAGGGAATCCAAGATGGTGGGAAAGCTAGCTAACTATTCCAGTCTCACTTTTTCCAGCATAGAAACCATGAATTGGGAAAAGATTTTCCATGTGGTTCTTGTCAGGCAGAATGGGCAGGGTGGATGTGGAAGTTGGATTCTCTGCTTGAGGTTTTTCACATCTGGGTCCTTAGGATCTGTCTCATCCTCATATTTCAGATGTGGGTTGTTCCTACTGAAAATCTTGGCACTGTATATTTGTTTTTGGTTTCCTGTATGAGTAGTGAAGCCAGCTTGCTTCTGTGCCACCATTTAAAACCACAAGTCAGGTTACTGCTTTTTATTGTAAACTTTAACAAACTATTTGATTCACTAAACTATATGCATATGCAACTTTATTTGTTTTATTTTTTATTTATTCTTATTATTTTTTGAGATGAAGTTTTGCTCTTGTTGCCCAGGCTGGAGTGTAATGGTACGATCTTGGTTCACTGCAACCTCCACCTCCCAGGCTCAAGCGATACTCTCACCTCAGCCTCCCATGTAGCAGGGATTATAGATGCCCACCACCAAACCCAGCTAATTTTGTACGTTTTATAGGGACAGGGTTTTACCATGTTGGCCAGGCTGGTTTCAAACTCCTGACCTCAGGTGATTCACCTGCCTCAGCCTCCCAAATTGCTAGGATTACGGGCATGAGCTACTGTGCCTGGCCTAACTTTATTTTTAAAAAGAAAAATAAAAGCTACATTTATATTTGCTTATGTGTTCCCGGGATATCTAGAGGGATGCTTAAGAGTTTCATGTATTAACAAATAATATGTGAACATTATAGAAAATTTAGCAAATATCAATAAACCAACAACCATAAAAGAAAACCAGCCACTGTTTTATGTTTTAAAGATATATATGCTTTGAAATTGTAATTTAGTAATTATTTATAATTCTTATAAGACACAGCATATTTACAAATTCCAAAATATAATGTTTCTTTTGATTTAGACAATAAGACCAAAGTATCTACAAATCTGGCAGCAATCAATATAACTGCAAAGAAAATAAATGAAACTGAAAATCTAAATTTATAAAGTGATGTCTGGTGACACAGGACACCTAAGGAAATATAGGATATGAACAATTCACATGTATTTTGGAAATTCAAGCATATTTTCTCAGTCAATATTTGATTCTAGCCAATAGTAGCTTCTAGTTTGCCACATTTATAATAGCTATGTTTGTGTAGCCCATCAGTTTTTACAAATTAATATAAGTTTATATAAATACATATAACTAAAAGGTATATATTAC
>PVKV010029921.1:8687-23062 GCA_004027835.1 Alouatta palliata | reverse complement strand
AAAACTGAGTAGAATTAGAGGGTTTCTATTTTTTATAACAGAGTAGCAGAGGTGGGTCTATTTACTTTAAAGCAGAGTATGTATAGAGGTATTATTTTCTTTATACAAGAGTACAAATTCAGGTTGTATATTTTATATAACAGAGTAGAAATTGAGGGTTTATATTTTTTATAACAGAGTAGCAGAAGAGAGTTTATTTTAAAGCAGAGTGTATTTAGAGGTAGTATAATTTTTATAACAGTAGAAAGAGAGATTGTAAATATTTCGTAACAGTAGAAATACGGGTGTATATTTTTAATAACAGAGTACAAATTGAGGGTGTATAAGTTTCACAACAGAGTAGAAATACAGGGTGTGTATATTTTATATCTGAGGAGAAAGAGAGGGTGCATATTTTTTATGACAGGGTGGAAATTGAGGGTGTATATACATTATAACAGTAGAAGAAGAGGGTGCACTCTTTTAATAACAGTAACAGAAGTGCATCTATTTATTTTAAAGCAGAGTATATATAGAGGGTGTATATTTTTCATAACAGAGTAGAAATAGAGGGTTTAAATTTTGTATAACAGAGTAGCAGAAGAGAGTTTATTTATGTTAAAGCAGAGTATATTGAGAGGGTGTATATTTTTTATAACAGACTACAATTTGAAGGTGTATATATTTTATAACAGAGTAGAAATAGAGGGTTGTATCAGAGTAGCAGAATAGTGTTTATTTCTTTTAAAGCAGTGTATATTAAGAGTGTGTAATTATTTATAACAGGTTACAAAATGAGGGTGTATATTTATTATAACAGAAAAAATAGAGAGTGTATATTTTATATAACAGAATAGCAGAAGTTTTTTTTATTTTAAAGCAGAGTACATTTAAAGGGTGTACATTTTTCATAAGAGTATAGAAACAGAGGTGTTATATTTTTCATAACTGAGTAGCAGAGGAGTTTTTATTTATTTTAAAGTAGAGCATATTTAGAGGGCACATATTTTTTATAACAGGGTAAAAATTGAGGTTCTATATTTTTCATAACAGAGTAGAAATAGAGGGATTATATATTTTATAAGAGATTAGAAATAGAGGGTGTATGTTTTTAATAACAGTAGAAATTGAGTTTGTATATATTTTCACATGAGTAGAAGTAGAGTCTTAATATTTTTTTTTACAGAGTAGCAGAAGAGTGTTTGTTTATTTTAAACAAGAGTGTATTGAGAGTTGTATATTTTTTATAACAGTACAAATTGAGGGTGTAAATTTTATAAAACAGAGTAGAATTAGAGGGAGTACTTTTTTTATAACAGAGTACACAATGAAGTTGTGTAATTTTCCTATCAGAGCAGAAATAGAGGATGAATTTATTTTATAACAGAGTATCAGATCAATGTCTATTTATAGTGTGTATATTTATTGTAGCATAGTAGAAACAGGGTGAATTCTTTTTAAAACAGAGGATAAATTGAGGGTGTATATTTTTAATAACAGAGTACAAATTGAGGGTGTATAAGTTTCACAACAGAGTAGAAATAGAGGGTGTGTATTTTTTATATCTGAGGAGAAAGAGAGGGTGCATATTTTTTGTAACAGGGTGGAAATTGAGGGTGTATATACATTATAACAGTAGAAGAAGATGGTGCACATTTTTAATAACAGTAACAGAAGTGCGTCTATTTATTTTAAAGCAGAGTATATATAGAGGGTGTATATCTTTCATAACAGAGTAGAAATAGAGGGTTTATATTTTGTATAACAGAGTAGCAGAAGAGAGTTTATTTTAACGCAAAGTATATTTAAAGTTTGTACAGTTTTCATAAGAGTGTAGAAACAGAGGTGTTATATTTTTCATCACTGAGTAGCAGAGGAGTTTTTATTTATTTTAAAGCAGAGCATATTTAGAGGGTACCTATTTTTTATAACAGAGTAAAAATTGATGTTCTATATTTTTCATAACAGTAGAAATAGAGGGATTATATATTTTATAACAGAGTAGAAATAGAGGGTGTATATATTTAATAACAGTAGAAATTGAGTGTGTATATATTTTTAAAACAGAGTACAAGTAGAGGCATAATATTTTTTATAACAGAGTAACAGAAAAGTGTTTATTAATTTTAACGAAGTGTATATTGAGAGGTGTGTATTTTTTATAACAGAGTACAAATTGAGGGTGTAAATTTTATAAAACAGAGTAGAAATAGAGGGAGTATATTTTTTATAACAGAGTAAACACTGAGATTGTGTAATTTTCATAGCAGAGTAGAAATAGAGGGTCTATATTTTTTATAACAGAGTAGCAGAACAATGTGTATTTATAAGGTGTATGTTTATTATAATGTAGTAGAAACAGAGCATCAATTTTTTTTAAAACAGAGTATAAATTGAGGGTGTATATTTTTAACAACAATACAAATTGAGGGTGTTTAAGTTTCACAACAGAGTAGAAAGAGAGGGTCTGTATTTTTTATTACTGAAGACAAAGAGTGCGTGCATATTTTTTATAACAGGGTGGCAATTGACGGTGTATATACTGTATAACAGAGTAGAAATACAGGGTGCACACTTTTAATAACAGTAACAGAGGTGGGCCTATTTATTTTAAAGCGGAGTATATATAGAGGGTGTATATTTCTCATAACAGAGTAGAAATAGAGGGTTTATATTTTTATAACAGAATAGCAGAAGAGAGTTCGTTTATTTTAAAGCAGAGTACATTAAGAATGTGTATATTATTTATAACAGGTTACAAAGTGAGGGTGCATATTTTTTATAACAGTAAAAATAGAGAGTGTATATTTTTTATAACAGTAGCAGAAGATTTTATTTATTTTAAAGCAGAGTATATTTAAATGGTGTATATTTTTCATAAGAGTGTAGAAACAAAGGTGTTGTATTTTTCATCACTGAGTAGCAGAGGAGTTTTATTTATTTCAAAGCAGAGCATATTTAGAGGGTACATATTTTTTATAAAAGTAAAAATTGAGGTTCTCTATTTTTCATAACAGAGTAGAAATAGAGGGATTATATATTTTATAACACAGTAGAAATAGAGGGTGTATATTTTTAATAACAGAAGAAATTTAGGGTGTGTATATTTTTTATAACAGAGTAGAAGTAGAGGCTTAATTTAGAGCAGAGTAGCAGAAGAGTGTTTATTTATTTTAAAAAAGAGTATGTTGAGATTTGTATATTTTTTATAACAGAGTACAAATTGAGGGCGTATATTTCCCATAACAGAGTACAATTTGGGGGTGTATATATTTTATAACAGAGTAGAAGTTGATTGTGTATAATTTTATAACAGAATAGGAATTGAGGGTTTATATTTTTTTAAAAGAGTAGCAGAATAATGTTTATTTATTTTAAAGCAGAGTATATTAAGAGTGCGTATATTATTTATAACATATTACAAAATGAGGGTGCATTTTTTTATAAGAGTAGAAATAGAGAGTGTATATTTGTTATAACAGAGTTGCAGAAGTTTTTTATTTATTTTAAAAGTTGTATATTTTTCATAAGAGTGTAGAAACAGAGGTGTTATATTTTTGATAACTGAGTAGGAGAGGAGTTTTTATTTTAAAGCAGAGCATATTTAGAGGGTACATATTTTTTATTACAGGGTAAAAATTGAGGTTCTATATTTTTCATAACAGAGTAGAAATAGAGGGATTATATATTTTATAACAGATTAGAAATAGAGTGTATATTTTTAATACCTGTAGAAATTTTTTTTATATATATATACTTTTTATTGCATTTTAGGTTTGGGGGTACATGTGAAGAACATGCAAGATTGTTACATAGGTACACACATGGCAGTGTGATTGGTTGCCTTCCTCCCCATCACCTGTATCTGTTATTTCTCCCCATGTTATCCCTCCCCAACTCCCCACCCCCTGCTGTCCCTCCCCTTTTTCAATACCTGTAGAAATTGAGTTTGTATATATTTTTATAACAGAGTAGAAGTCGAGTCTTAAGCACTCTTCTGCTACTTTATAAAAAATATATTATTTATTTTAAATAAGAGTATATTTAGAGGTGTATATTTTTTATAACAGAGTATAGGGTTGATAGTTTTTATAAGAAAGTAGAGGGAAAGTGTTTGTTTAATTGAAAGCACAGTATATTTAGATGGTGTTAAATTTTTTAACGGAGTACAAATAGGGGGTGTACATTTTTAATAACAGTAGAAATTGAGGGTGTATATATTTGATAACAGAGTAGAAATAGAGGGTTTCTATTTTTTATAACTGAGTAGCGGAAGAGTGTTTATTTTAAAGCAGAGTATATTGAGAGGGTACATACTTTTCATAATATATTATCCCTCTATTTCTACTAAGTTATGAATATATAGAACCTCAATTTCTACTCTATTATAATATATATACACCCCTCTTTATACAACACTCTTCTGGTCCTGTTATAAAAATATAAACCCCCTAATTATACTGTTTTAATATATATATACCCTCAATATCTACTCTGATATAAAATATATACACCCTCTCTTTCTACTGTGTTATAACAAATACACACCCTCTATTTCTACTCTGTTGTAAGACATATATAACCTCAATTTTTTAGTCTGTTATAAAATATATACACCTTCTAAATATACTCTCCTTTAAAATAAACACACATCTGCTACTCTGCTATAAAAATATAGACCCTCAATTTATACTCTGTTATAAAAATATTCACGCTCTCTTTCTACTCCGTGATAAAAAATATACACCCTATATTTATACTCTGCTTTAAAATAAATTAACACGCCTATGCTACTCTGTTATGAAAATATACACACCCTATTTCTACTCTGTATGGAAAATATACAACCTCAATTCTTCCTCTGTAATAAAAGATAAATTCCCAGTATTTCTACTCTGTTTTATAAAATTTTCACTCTCAATTTGTCCTGTTATTAAATATGTACACCCCCTTAATATTCTCTGATTTAAAATAAATATACACATTTCTGCTACTCTGTTTCAATAAATATAAACCCTCTATTTTTACTCTGTTATGGGAAATATACACACTCAATTTGTACTTTTATAAAAAATATACATCCTCTAAATATACTGTACTTTAAAGCAAATAATCAATCTTCTGCTACTCTGTTAGAAAAAATATACACCCTCAAATTTTACTCTGTTATAAAAAATATAAACTCTCCATTTCTACTCTGTTATAGTACATATGCACCCTCTGTTATAAAAAATGTAAACCCTCTATTTGTATTGTTATAAAAATTTACACCCTCAATTTGTACTGTGTTTTAAAAATATACACCCTCTAAATATACTCTGCTTTCAAATAAATAACACTCTTCTGCTACTCTGTTATTTAAAATATAAACCCTCTATACTCTGTTATAACATATATAAACCTTCCATTTCTACTCTGTTGCAAAAAATATACACCCTCTGTTTTTACTTTGTTATAAAAATTATACTCCTTCAATTTTTACTCTGTTATAAACCCTCTACATATACTCCGTTTTAAAATAAATAAATCTCTATTTCTACTCTATTATAAAACATATACACCCTCAAATTCCACTCTGTTATAAAAAATATACACCCTCTAATACCATGTTTTAAAATAAATACACGCTCTATTTCCACTCTGGTATTAGAAATACACACCATCTATTTTTACTCTGTTATACACAATATAAACCCTGAAATTGTACTGTCATATACACAGTGTACATATACTCTGTTGTAGTATGTATACACCCTTAATTTGTACTCTGTTACAAAAAAATACACACCCTCTATTTTAACTGTTTTAAGAAATATACACCCCCATTTATACTGTTATAAAAATATACACACCCTATTTTTACTTTGATATAAAAAATATGCACATTAAATTTATACTCTGTTGTAAAAAATATACCTTCTATTTCTACTCTGTCATAATACATACACACTCTCAATTTTTACTTTCTTATAAAACATATGCACCATCTACATGGAATCTGTTTTAATATAAACACACCCTCTAGTTATCAAAAGTATACACCCTCAATTTGTACTTTATTATAAAAGCTATACACCCTCTCCATGTACTCTGTTTTAAAATAAATACGCCCTCTATTTTTACTCAGTTATAAAAAATACACAAATTCCAATTTTACTCTGTTATAAAAAATAGGCAGCCTCAATTTTTACAATTATAAAAACAATACACCCTCTACATGTACCCTGTTTTAAAATAAATACACTCTATATTTCTACTCTGATACCAAATCTATACCCACTCAATTTGTACTCTCTTATAAAAATATAAATACTCTACGTGTACTGTGTTTAAAAATAAATGAACCCACTATTGCTGTTCTGTTGTTAAAAATATACATCCTCAATTTGTACTCTGTTATAAAATTTATACACCCTCTATTTTTACTCTGTTATAAAAAACATAAACCCACTTTGTACTCTGTTATAAGAAATACACACACTCTACGTGTACTCGGTTTTAAAAATTATACACCATTAATTTGTACTCTTAAAAAAAACATACACCCTGTTTTGACTCTATTATAAAAAATATTCACCTCTATTTTTAATGTTATTAAAAATATATGACCAATATTTTTACTGTTTAAAAAATATACACCCCCATTTTTACTCTGTTATAAAAAAAATGCACCCTCAATTTGCACTCTGTTATGAAATATATAAACCCTCTACATATACTCGGTTTTAAAATAAATAAAAACTCTATTTCTACTCTGTTATAAATAGATAAACCTTCAATTTGTACTGTCATATAAAATATGTACCCTCTACATGTACCCTGTGTTAAAATAAATACACACTCTATTTCTACTCTTTTATAAAATATATACACCCCCAACGTGTACTCTGATATAAAAAATACACAATCTTTATATTTACTCTGTTATAAAAAATATAAATCCCTATTTTTTCTATGTTATAATAAATATACACCCTCTACAGGCACTTAGTTTTAATATATGCACCCTCAATTTGTAATCTGTTATAAAATATATACAGCCTCTATTTTTACTCTGTTATAAAGAATATAAAACTTCAATTTGGGCTGGGTGCGGTGGCTCATGCCTGTAATCCCAGCACTTTGGAAGGCCGAGGTGGGTGTATCACAAAGTCAAGAGATCGAGACCATCCTGGTCGACATGGTGAAATCCCGTCTCTACTAAACTAAAAATACAAAAATTAGCTGGGCATGGTGGCACGTGCCTGTAGTCCCAGCTATTTGGGAGGCTGAGGCAGGAGAATTGCTTGAACCCAGGAGGCAGAGGTTGTGGTGAGCCGAGATCGCGCCATTACACTCCAGCCTGAGTAACAAGAGCGAAACTCCATCTAAAAAAAAAAAAAAACTTCAATTTGTACTCTGTTATAAAAAATACACAACCTGTTTCTGCTCTCCTCACATGGCTAGCCAGTTTTCCCAGCACAAATTAGTAAACAGGGACTCCTTTCCCCATTGCTTGTTTTTGTCAGGTTTGTCAAAGATCGGATCGTTGTAGATGTGTTGTGTTGCATTAGAGGCCTCTGTTCTGTTCTATTGGTCTATATCTCTGTTTTGGTACTAGTACCATGCTGTTTTGATTACTGTAGCTTTGTAGTATAGTTTGACGTATGGTAGTGTGATGCTTCCAGATGACACCTTACATTAAAATTAAGTCCAGATAGATTAAAGACTTAAACATAAGACCTAACACCATAACACCCTAGAAGAAAATCTAGGCAAAACCATTCAGGACATAGGACTTCATGACCAAAACACCAAAAGCATTGGCAACAAAAGCCAAAATAGACAAATGGGACCTGATCAAACTCCACAGCTTCTGCACAGCAAAAGGAACAGTCATTAGAGTGAATCAGCAACCAACAGAATCTGAAAAAAATTTTGCAGTCTACCCATCTGACAAAGGGCTGATATCCAGAATCTACAAAGAACTGAAACAGATTTACAATAAAAAACAAACAAGCACATTCAAAAGTGGGCGAAGGATATGAACAGACACTTTACAAAACAAGACATACATGAAGCCAAGAAACATATGAATAAATGCTCATCATCACTGGTCAATAGAGAAATGCAAATCAAAACTACATTGAGATAACACCTCACGTCAGTTAGAATGGCGATCATTAAAAAATCTGGAGATAACAGATGCTGGAGAGGATGTGGAGAAATAGGAACACTCTTACACTGTTGGTGGGAGTGTAAATTAGTTCAACCAGTGTGGAAGACAGTGTGGTGATTCCTCAAGGACCTAGAAATAGAAATTCCATTTGACCCAGCAATCCCATTACTGGGTATACATCCAAAGGACTATAAATCATTCTACTATAAGGACACATGCACACGAATGTTCATTGCAGCACAGTTTACAATAGCAAAGACCTGGAACCAACCCAAATGCCCATCGATGATAGACTGGACAGGGAAAATGTGGCATATATACACCATGGAATATTATGCAGCCATCAAAAACGATGAGTTCGCATCCTTTGTAGGGACAGCGATGAACCTGGAAACCATCATTCTCAGCAAACTGACACAAGAACAGAAAATCAAACACCACATATTCTCACTCATAAGCAGGTGTTGAACAATGAGAACACATGGACACAGGGAGGGGAGCATCTCCCACTGGGGTCAGTTGGGGGGAAAAAAAGGGAGGGAAAGCAGGGGCTGGGGAGTTGAGGAGGGATAGCATGGGGAGAAATACCAGATATAGGTGATGGGGAGGAAGGCAGCAAATCACATTGCCATGTGTGTACCTATGCAACAATCTTGCATGTTGTTCACATGTACCCCCCAAACCTAAAATGCAATAAAAAATTTTATATAGTATAAAAAAAATACACACATCTACATGTACTCTGTTTAAAATATATACACCCTCAATTTGTACTCTGTTATAATAAATATACAGCCTCTATTTCTAATCCGTTATTAAAAATAAATGTCTCCGATTTTTACTGTGTTATAAAAAATATAGAACTTTAATTTATACTCTGTTAAAAAAAATGCACCCTCTATTTTACTCTGTTATAAAAAGTATGCACCCTCAATTTGTACTCTGTTATAAAATATATAAGTCCTCTACATGTGCTCTGTTTTAACATAAATACTCCCTTTATTTCCACTCTCTTATAAAAAATATACACACACTATTTTTACTCTGTTATAAAACTTATATATCCTATATTTTTACTCTTTTATAAAAAATATGCACCCTCCAATTTTACTCTGTTATAAAACACATACACACCCTTTTTTTACTGTGTTATGAAAAATATGCACCCTAAATTAGTACTCTGTTTCAAAAAACATACACCTTCTACATGTACACTGTTTAAAAATAAATACACCCTCTATTTCTACTGTATTATTAAAAATACCCTCAATTTGAACTCTGTTATACATAATATACACCCTCTATTTTCACTCTGGTATAAAATAAAGCACCCTCAATTTGTACACTGTTATAAAAAATATACAACACTTAAATATACCGTTTTAACATAAATACACCCTCTGTTTCTACTCTGCTATAAAAATATACACCGTCAATTTGTAATCTGTTATAAAATATATACACCCTCTACATGTACTCCGTTAAAATAGAAAAACCCCCTTTATTTCTACTCTATTATTAAAAATATACACCCTCAATTTTTACTGTTATAAAATATATACACCAATATTGCAATCTGTTATAAAAAATATACGCCCTCTAGTTGTACTCTGTTACAATAATTATACACACTCACATAATAGATTTTATAAAAAATATAAACCCTCTATTTGTACCCTGTTATAAACTATATACATCCTCTACATGTAGTCTCTCATAAAATATATACTCTAATTTTACACTTATAAAATATATACTCATTTAAAAAATTTTCTTCTACAAATATATAAAACCCTATTTATACTTTTATTAAATATATACACCCTCTATTTGTACTCCGTTACAAAATATATACACACTCACAACATTGTCATTTATAAAAAATATAAACCTTCTACCTGTACTCTGTTATAAAGAATATAAACCTTACCTATTTACACTGTTTAAAAATATAGGTACCCTCTCTTTGTACTCTGTTATACAAAATATACACCCTCTATTTGTACTCTGTTATAAAGAATATACACACTCACAAAATAGTCTTTTATATAAAAGATAAACCTTGTATTTTTACTGTGTTAAATATACCTCATACACAGTAAGTACTCAGTGAAAGTTAGTCATCTATTTTTTCTCACTCATATTTCCTGTAGGTGACAATTCAATTACTCTATTACAATAACACATTTACTGGTCCAAACAAGTTTAGGAATTCCCGCAATTGACTCCTGATATGCTTTCAGTCCAAATGGAGGGAACCAAATTATAGTGCCATGTAAGACAACAATAACCAAAACATGCAGCCGTAGTTGCCAGTAATATGTTTTGCAGAAGGAATGGAGACCAGCATGTAAGTTAGATGGAGGTCACTTAAGAGAGCTGCTGCTTTGATGAAGCTCTTACCTCTCCCCCGTAGACTCTATTGCCAACCAGGGCTGATGCTTCATGTGGCACAGGCTGTGGCCTGCACAAAGATACCCAGCTGAGAGGGTGAGTGGGGGATTGGAACCCATCCATGCTCCAAAGGAAGGGACACCTTTCCCTAATTCACATATCAATTCTCCCTCCTTCTTCTCTAACCCTGTGTCCTACTCAAGCCCACGCATTGTTACATAGCACACAATTAGTCAGGTTAAAGCACTGTCAAGGATGCTCTCATTAAAAACAACAGCACAGTCAAACAGAGAGCATGCTTGCATATGAAATGGAATTAATTCTTTCAGACATGGCTCATGATGACTGGGGCCACACCACCAGGACAGCAGCTCTGCTCTGCACGGAGCCTAACTGTGTTCCTGGCCACACCCCAAAATTCTTCCTATTCTCTCATTTCACCCTCATAGGCAGACAAGAGGACTGCAAAGAACTCATGTGTTCTCCCATGCTCTCTGAAAAGGACTCCCATTTCTCCTGGGGACCAAAAGTAACAACAACAGAAGCTTTTTATTGGTAGAGCACATACCTTTCTCAAAGTACAGAGCTAAAACTGTCCCTGCTTTACAGCACTTAAAGCAGGGACAGTTTTAGCTCTATATTTTGAAAGACTTGTCTCCCTTGAAGTGCTGTATCTGATGAAGTTAGAATGAGTGATCTGTGTCCACTGGAGCATTCTTTTAGTAGCAAAGGATTGGGTTGCATTTTAATTCTTTAGAACGAATTGTCATTCTTGTCAATCAACTGTGAATTTTCTGTGTTAATTTCTACTTGTATTCTGTTTTAAAAAATATACACCCTCTCCTTGTATTCTGTTATAAAAAATAAATACACTCACAAAGGGTCCAATACAAAAATATAAAACCCCTATTTGTACTCTGTTATAAAAACTATCCAAACTCTCTTATACTCTGTTATAAGATATATACACCCTCTATTGTAACACTGTTATAAAAAACCATACAGCCTTATTTGTACTCTGTTATAAAAAAAATACATGTTCTATTTGTACAGTGTAATAAAATATATACACCCTCTATTTGTACTCTGGCATAAAAAATATACACACTCTCAAAATAGTCCTTTCAATATATATAAACACACTATTTGGGCTCTATTATAAAGCATATGCACCTTCTGTTTGTTCTCTGTTAGAAAAGATATACAAACTCAAAAAATAGTCTTTTTTGAAAAATATGCACCCTCTGTATGTACTCTGTTCTAAAAAAAAATGTACACCCTCTATATGTACTGTCATAAAAAGATATACCCTTTATTTGTACTCTCTTATAAAAAATATACACCCTGTATTTGTACTCTGTTATAAATGTAAACACCGACTATTTGTACTGTGTTATCAAAAATACACAAGCTCATGAAATTATCGTTTATAACAAATACAAACCCTATATTGTACTCTGTGATAAAATAGATAAACCATCTATTGCACTCTCTTATAAAAAATATACGCCCTGTAGTTGTCATCTGTTATAATAATTACACAACTCACATTATAGATTTTATAAAAAATATAAACACTATATTTGTACCCTGTTATAAACTTTATACATCCTCTATATGTACTCTCTTATACTCCCTCTATTTTTACACTTATAAAATATATACTCATTCAGGAAATTTTCTTCCATAAAAATATAAAATATCTATTTTTACTGTTATTAAACATATACACCCTCTATTTGTACTCTGTTATAAAGAATATACACACTCACAAAATTGTCATTTATAAAAAATATAAACCTTCTTCCTGTACTCTGTTATAAAGAGTATTAACCCTATTTACACTGTTTAAAAAAATGTGCACCCTCTCTTTGTACTCTGTTATACAATATACACCCTCTATTTGTACTCTGTTATAAATAATATACACACTCACAAAATAGTCTTTTATAAAAAATATGAAGCTTGTAATTTTACTCTGTTAAATATACCTCATACACAGTAAGTACTCAGTCAATGTTAGTCATCTATTTTTTCTCACTCATATTTCCTTTAGGTGACCGTTCAATTACTCCATTACAATAACATATTTAACTGGTCCAAACAAGTTTAGGAATTCACGCAATTGGCTCGTGATATGCCTTCAGTCCAAACGGAGGAAACCAAATTATGGGGATATGTAAGACAAAAATAACCAAAATATGCAGCAGTAGTTGCTAGCAGTATGTTTTACAGAAGGAATGAACACCAGCAGGTAAGTTAAATGGAGGCTATTTAAGAGAGTTGCTTCTTTGATGAAGCTCTAACCTCTCCCCTATAGACTCTATTCCTAACCAGGGCTGGTGCTTAATGTGGCACAGGCTGTGGCCAGCACAAAAATAATCAGCTGAGACGGTGAGTGTGGGGTTGGAACCCATCCATGCTCTAAAGGAAGGGACACCTTTCCCTCATTCACACATCCATTCTCCCTCCTTCTTCCCTAACACTGCCTCCTACTGAAGCCCAGGCATTATTACCTGGAACACGATTATTCAGGTTAAAGCACTGTAAACAATGCTCTCACTAAAAATAACAGCACACACAAACAGAGAGCATGCTTGCACATGAAATGTGATTAATTCTTTCAGACAAGGCTCATGGTGACTGGGGCCACACCAACAGGGCAGCAGCTCCGTGAAGCACCGAGTCTAACTGTGCACCTGGCCACAGCCCAAAATGATTCCTACACTCTTATTTCACCCTCAGAGGCAGAAAAGAGGACAGCAAAGGACACATGTGTCTCCCATCCTCTCTGCCAAAGACCCCCATGTCTCCTAGGACCAAAAGTAACAACAAAAGTAGATTTTCATTGGTACAGCACACAACTTTTTCAAAGTAGAGATCTAAAACTGCCCCTGCTTTAAGGCTTTTAGCGATTGAAGCAGGGACAGTTGTAGCTCTGTATTTTGAAAAACATGTCTCCTTTTATGTGTTACAGCCAAAGAAGTTGGAATGAGTGATCTGTGTCCTCATGAGCATTCTGTTAGTGATCAAGGGTTCGGTAATATTGTCATTCCTTCGAGCTGATTCTCACTCTTGTCAATCAACTATGAATTTTCTGTGTTACATTCTGGCAGAGGCAATAGGGTTAAACCCAAAACATAGGTCGATTAAGGTCCAGATTGACAAGTATACTCAACAAACCAGGCACTGAGCTGAAAAAGGGATTGTTTCCCAGTGTGCCTTAAGGCCCACAGAAATCCCTGTGCCCAAATCGAGAAACAGAGACAGAGAGTGACCCGACTAAGGGTTGAAAGTGAGTGGCTGACTAGCTGTCAGAGGGCTGGAAATCCAATCCAAATCTCCTGACCTCTAATTTCGGAAGGGCCACACCACCAGAAGAGCAGATCTGCTCTGCACCGAGGTTATCTGTGTGCCTGGCAACACCCGAAAATGCTTCCTACTCTCTCATTTTACCCTCAAAGGCAGATGACAGGACGGCAAAGGACTCATGTGTCTCCCATGCTTTCTGAAAAGGAACCTCATTTCCCCTTGGGAACAACAGTAACAAAAAAGTAGCTTTTTATTGGTAGAGCACACAACCTTTTCAATGTACAGAGCTACAACTGTCCCTGCGTTAAACACTTTAGTGCTTAACGCAGGGACAGTTGTAGCTCTGTATTTTGAAAAAGCTGTCTCCCTTTACGTGCTACAGCATACGAAGTTGGAATGAGTGATCAGTGTCCACATGAGCATTCTGTTAGTGATCAAGAATTCGGTAATATTCTCACTCTTTCAAGCTGACTCTCACTCATCTCAATCAACTTTGAGTTTCTTGTGTTACCTTCTAGCAGAGGCAACAGAG
>PVKV010029920.1:0-22962 GCA_004027835.1 Alouatta palliata | reverse complement strand
AGTCCAGCACCCAGCACCCAGCACCCAGCATGGAGTCCAGCACCCAGCATGGAGTCCAGTACCCAGCGTGGAGTCCAGCACCCAGCAGGCCAGCGTGGTGTCCAGGCTCATGGCTACTTTTCCAGAACTTTTTATTAGAGGATGGCACCAAACAGCTGACTAGCTGGAAACGCAGGCTGTGCAGTGGGGTTTGCTCTGACTTTCGGCTATGCTACCTGGTGGCGGTCGGAGGCAGGTCCCAGAGGCAGGTCCCAGAGGCAGGTCTCAGAGGTGGGTCCCAGAGGCGGGTCCCAGAGGAGCCTCATGAGCACCTGATGCCGCAGGCATCCCACTTGCAACACGGGGACCCGGCCAGCCTCCTGCAGGTGAGAGCAAAGCCCAGGCTCATGATTTCAGGTCCCCCCATGTGCCAGGGCAGGACCCCAGCCTGGAGCCCCCAGCTGCTGCTGAGTCACTATTGCTCGCCATGATGGGTCCCTATGTCCCCTGCTGTCTTCCCTGCCCCAAAGACAGGAGCAAGGCTCAGTTCCTTCCTGAGCTGCTCTCTATCAGCCCACCTTCCCCTCGAACCCTCTCCTCCCCTCGCACCCTCTCCTGCCCCCGCACCCTCTCCTCCCCCCAACTCTGTCCTGTAAGGAATCCCGTCGTCCCCATGGGTGAAGGTTGATGATCTTCAGAATTGCATGGGGAGATGACAGGTGCACTTTCTCCCAGGAAAGGAAAGGGAATGTGCCTCCTCTGCCCTCCAGCTCCTTCTCAGAGTCAGCCTGGCTGCTTTGAAGGCGTCTCCCCATCCTCGCCTGGCAGACCCCGTGGCAGGGAGAGGGAAAAAGCCTTTCCTTCTGATGTGCTGGTTGCTCCCCCACCTTCTTCATTAAGGAGAATTCTAAAAGGTCAGGCAAGACAGGTGTTGACTGCTTGACCTCCTGTCTTGGGAGCAGTTGGTGGGTGGCCTCCTATGTCAGTGGGGCTGGGGCCCTGTGGGCAGCTGTGAGTGTGACATTGGATTCCTGGATGGACTCCTGCACCCTTGCTCCCACCACGTCTCCTGCTGCCCACCACCCTGTACCACTCCGCCTTCCTCACCAACCCCCCGCTCACGGCTGCCTCAGGGCCTTTGCACGGCTGTGCTCAGCTGGCATGCCATGCCCCAGTTCTCTCGTGGTTTGCTCTCCCCTGTCACTGGGGTTTCCACTTAACTGCCCCTATGCTGACCTCCCTGTCTCATCTGCAGCCCGTGCCCCATGGGAGGCGAGGGCGCCTCTTGGCATGGGCCATGCCCCCTCTGCCTGCATGCTGCTCTTGCCCTGGCTGCCTGGCTGGAGTGTCAGCACCGATGGGGGACATTCCAGTGGGGGATTGAGTGGGCAGGGGTGGGGCTGACGGAGGACAGGTGGGGAGGGGGTCCTAGAGCAGAGCCCGCCCTAGAAACTGCATGCCCTTTATGCCCAAGCTGATGCAGGAATAATGAGGGGAAGATGCGGTAATGGGAGACTCTGTGTCTATTAAAGGGAAATAAGCGCCCGCCTGCCCTTTCCTCCTGAGGATGGACGCTTCCATCCTCTGGTGCGTTGCCCAGACTCCATCCTTTGCAGAGTGAGAAAGTGGGCTGCAAATTGCCCTGAGAAGGCAGGTGGGCTCTGGGTGGCTCTGCAGTTGCTGTGGCCCCCACTTCCCTCCTTGGGGACCCCAGAGGTCCCAGTGCCTGAGCCAGGGGGCTGCAGAAGGCCCTACGCCTCTTGTCTTATGTCTGTCCTGCTGTGTCTCTGGCTGACTCTCAGTGTATTCTCAGGGCCTTGGGCCTTGCCAGGCTCCCAACACACTCAGCTGACAGTGCAGACACAATATTATGCGTCATCAGATGCTGTGGGGGCCAGCAGGGGCCAGTGAGGGTCAGCTCAGGGCTGTGGGGCACAGGCTGCTTGAGGCTGGGAGGCTGCGGGACCCACGGCCTCTCTTTCTTGCCTCGATCCTGCAGGTTGAAGCCCCTTCCGCTGGCTGTGGGCAGAGATGCCGAGGCAGACTCTTCCCCACCAAACGCAGCCTGTTCCCAGGATTGTGGCCCCAAACTGGAGAAGCTTCAAAGACAAAACGGAGGCACCAATGTCCACATCCCCAGCCCAGGGGGGAGGAGCTGCCAGCGAGGGGGCAGCAGGGCTGGAGCACCCCAGCCTCATGACCCTCGCAGAGGCTGAGCCAGAGAGCCATGCAGAAGCCTCGGGGGTCCAGGCTTAGGTTGATGGGAAGGGGCAGTCCGGGGGACCCTGGGCTGCACCCCCACCCCACAGAGTAGTGGGGGAACTGAGGCCCAGGACACAGAGCAGGTCAGAGGCCCAGTCACACGAGAACTCGGGACAGGGTCCCTCTCCAGGGCACAGGAGGCTCTGGTGGGGCCCCGGGGGGCTGCAGGACGATGTCAGAGGGTCCTGAACCCAGCCTGAGGGCCAGGTGGTCTGGGGAAGGAGATGGTGCTGCAGAAGAGAGAGGACAGCATGTGTGTGTGTGCATGTGCATGAGTGTGTGTGTGTGCATTGGTGCGTGTGTGAGTGTGCATTTGTGAGTGTGCATGTGTGTGTGTGCATGAGTGTGTACATGAATGTGTGACTTCATGAGTGTGAGAATGTGTGTGCATGTGAGTGTGCACGTGACAGTGCATGTGAGTGCGCGTGAGTGTGTATGTGGGTGTGCATGTGAGTGTGTGTGTACATGTGTGTACGTGTGTGGGTGTGAGTGCATTGTGTGAGCATGCTTGTGGGTATATGTGTGTGCATGAGAATGGGAATGAATGTGGGTGAGCCTGTGGGTGTATGTGTGCGCATGTGTGTGAGTGCACATGTGCATGTTTGTGTGAGTGCATGTGGGTGTGACAGCATGTGTGTGAGTGTGCATGTGTGTGCATGTGTAAATGTGCGTGAGTGCTTGTGAGTGTGCGTGTGAATGTCCATGTTTTGTGAGTGCATGCATGTAGGTGTGTGTGCATATGTGTGGATGTGGGTGTATTTGTGTGTGTGAGTGCATGTGGGTGCTGTGTGTGAATGTGCATTTTGTGAGTGTGAGCGTGTGCATGTGAGTGTGCCTATGATTGTGCGCATGTGTGTTTATGAATGCGTGTGAGTAAATGTGGGTGTGTGAGTGTCCATGTGAATGTGTGAGTGCATGTGTGAGTTCGGCATGTGTGTGCATATGAGTGTATGCATGTGTGTGTGTTTGGGAGTGTGTGTGAGTGCACATGGGTGTGTGTGTGTCTGTGTGTGTGTGCCAGGTCCTCAGAGAGTCAGAGAAGGCCTTGTCAGCCAGCAGCTCCTGTTTCCCTTCCTGCCCCTGCCCTGCTGTGCAGAGCTCACCCTGCGGCTCCACCTCCTTCTTTCCACTGTAAACCAAGCTCTAGGGGTCCCAGCCTCGTGGGGGGGTGCATGGGCCGATGCAGGGGGCAGAGCAGGGGTGCCCACCCAGTGCCCCTCCATCACTTCCCTGCTTCTTTCTGTAAATTGCATGATGCCATGCCTGAGAGCAGCCTCGAGGGACCAGGCTCCTGACTGCAGAGGGGGCTGGAGCCCATTATGCCCGAGCTGATGCAGGAATAATGAGGGGAAGATGCGGTAATGGGAGAGTCTGTGTCTAATAAAGGGAAATTTATTCAGTGCGCTCCAGAGGAGCCGGGCGCTGGCTGGTCTTAAAACAAAACCACTGCCTGCCAGCCTGCGCCGTTTGCTCCCTGAAAAAGGCTGCGGTGGCTGGAGAGGCCAGGTGGGGACGAAGCTCCCAGGGGCTTGAATTAAGCAGATCCTGGGCCTGGCTCGTGCCTAGAACAGGGCTGGGGACCGGCTGCCGGGCCAGGGCAGGGCTGGAGGCAAGGCGTCAGGCCCTGTCCTCACAGTGGGGACTCTGCAGGGGGCGGGGCTCTGCCAGGAGGAGGTGGGAACAGAGTGGGCTCAGCATGGACATGTGGGTTCTGGGGTGAGCCCCGCCCCTGAGTGTGAGCCCCACTCGGCTGGTCTGCAGCTGTAGGCCCACCCTATCGACTGCAGATAGGGTGGGTAAATATCACCCCCAGAGTTTTTGTAAGAAGAGCAGAAATATCTTCCTGCTAGCTCTGAGGGCCTCTGGTCATGTCTCCTGCTCTGGGACTGGCACTTTGGAGTTGTGCCACACAGCAGCGCCGACAGGGAAGGCTCCCCACATGCTCTGTGCCCCATGCTCTTGAATTCAGCAGAGGAATGACCTTTGGTGCTACCTGTGCCAAGCACCCAGGGAGTGTGAGTTGGCTCAACCTGACAGTCTGGCCTGTGACCTGGGGCCTGGCCACCAAGCTCCCCCTTGGAAAGCGTTGGGGGAAGTATTATCTGGACAGGTGGCAGTCACACGCTGGCTTTGTAGGATTTTTAGAGCCATGTTCTAAGAGATGGGTGGAGGCCTGCCAGTGTGGACAGAGGAGTCAGAAAGCCCACGCCTGGAGCAGGGGCAAGGCCCAGGAGGCACCCATAGGTGAGTGGGGGGCCTGGGGGACCCAAGATGGAGGCAGACGCAGACCAGCATGCCCAGCTGCCTAGGGTGGAGCCGTTGGGATGAGCTGTCCTGAGGGCAGGGACTGTGGCTTGGCCCCTCCACACCCAGAATCTTCTCCATAACCTGGCTGCTGCTTCATCGCTTAGTTACAAACCCTAATGGGAAGAACCTCCTCCTGGGATCCAGCTCATGCTGGAAGAGCCCAGAAGGCCTGCTGGTGTCTCCCCACAGGAGACCTTCAGAGAAGGGGCCCCACCCCTGATGCCCCCCTGGGTGCCACGTTCTTGAGTGTCTCCCCACCTGCTTGGGTGGTGCACCACCCTCCAGGCTGCCCTTACTCCCCACGGAGTTGCAGGAATGGTCTTTTCAGATCAGCGCACCCCCCCGACTCCCATGCTCCAGCACCCTCTGCGGCTCCCCACTGTTTCAGGAAAAGACCAAGCCTGCTGACCCTCCGGCCACTCGCCCTTCCCTGCGCCCTGTCCACCTCTGGCCACTCTGTCTGACGGCCCCAGCTGGACTCCGGGCTCCCAGTGACCGTGGCCCCTGCTTCCCCACACGGGTGTCTCTGACAGCGCCTGTGCCTCGGAGGGGCTTGAGGCAGATTTGCCTAATGAATGAAAATGCAAATCACAGACAGCGTTTTTCCAGAGAGGAAAAATCGGAGTCTCAGCAGGCAGGGCTTGGAAAGGGCTTTTTCTCTTCTTGCAATTTAGGCTCTGGAATCTTTGCCTAAGGGGGTCAGTCAGGGCCGGCCTTTGGGAGGTCCCCTGGGTGGGCCTGTGGCTGTTGGCTGCTTCCTTCACTCACGAAATGGAGGCAAGGCTGCCTCGGCGACCCCGGCCCACAGAGGACGTGGCCCCCAGGCCCCAGCAGCCACCAGACCCTCCCTCCCCCAGGGCTGGGTGCATCCCATGGTGGCTTAGTCAGAAGGGCTGTGTGTCAGGGAGCTCTGGGATCATGTCGTGTGGCTCAGGCGGAGGCCCCCGCTTCCAATCAGCAGAAGGAGGGATGTGCGCCTCTGGACGGCCTCGTGCTGTGCATGCAGACGGGAACCTGTTGTAATCGATTTCCAAAACATGACCCCAGCCATCTCACAGGGAACATCAATGAATATTTACTGCCTTGTTTTTTCTTTTTCCTAAAAAAAAAAAAAAAAAAGTAATTTCACTGTCTGGTTATTAAATTCATTTTTATTGCTATAAGAATGCCTCCTATCCATTAAGATGAGGAAGCCTGGCGCTGGGGAAGGTTGTGTCTCAGGGCTGCTGCGCCTTTCCTTCTGGAAGGAGGGGAGGCCGGGTCCTTGCCGCATTTCTGGGGCCCTTTGCTCTGTGGCTACCGGAGATGGCAGCTTCTCAGCGCAGCTGTGGTGGATGAGGTTCCCCGGGCTGGGCCTCCTCAGCGCTGGAAACCCCGCTGTGCCAGGCCGTGCCTGCCCATAGCTCAGACAGTAAAGGCCAGTGGCCCCCAGGGGCCCAGTACTGTGGCTGGAACCTCGATCCTTGCAGGAGGCCTGGCATTGTGGGTGTCAGGGCTACTCAGGTGCACCCTGTGGCGGGAACCTAGGAGACGGCCTGACTGCCAGGCTGCTGTGGAGTGAGAGCTGGAATTCCCAACCACACCTGGCCCAGGAGTGGCCTGGGTCATCTCCCCAGGAATGCCCACCTCATGCCCCCAGGACAGGGGCAAGATGGGAAAGACTGGGTGAGTCAGCCCTCTGCCACCTCTGCTAGTGGCTGGTACCCCCCATCTGCTCCCTGCGAGCTGCTGGTAACTCAGGGCTGTCAGCATCCAACCAAACACCAGGGTTGGGGCTCTGCCGGGGAGGGTCTGGCTTTCTCCTCCAAGCCCAGTTCCTAGGGTCAGCCTTGTAAGGCCCAGGACCCAGTTTCCCGCAAGCCAACCAGGGAAGTGAGAGCACACCCAGGGCAGTGCCAGGACAGCCTGATGCCCACATATTCCCTGGGCTCTGGCTCCAGGGCTCCCCACAAATGCAGTGAGACCTGGTCGCAGGAGCCATGAGTGTGTCTGGAGGGAGCAGGGTTCCTCCTCCAAAGTCCTTCCTCGCCTCTCAGGGCAGGGTTGCTGTGTCACCCAGGCCAGAGGCTTTCAAACAATAGGTGTAAGAATAGCAATTTTTTTTGAGATGGAGTCTTGCTCTGTCCCCGAAGCTGGCTCGAAGTGGCACAATGTCGGCTCACTGCAACCTCCGCCCTCCGGGTTCAAGAGATTCTCCTGCCCCAGCCTCCTGAGTAGCTGGGACTACAGGCACAAGCCGCCACCCCTCTCCCTAGCTAATTTTTGTATTTTTAGTAGAGACAGGGTTTCACTGTGTTGGCCAGGATGGTCTCTATCTCCTGACCTTGTGATTTACCCGCCTGGGCCTCCCAGAGTGCTGGGATTACAGGCGTGAGCCACCACGTCTGGTCAGAATAGTCTGAATATTGACTGGGGCTTCCCCGGTGCATTCCACCTACTGATTCAGTTCTCACACCCACGCTGGGCAGGAGGAGCCGTTGTTATTTCCGGCTCAGAGAGGTCAGGGTCATGGCCCAAGGGGCAACAGCCAGCAAGGGGCAGAGCTGGGACCGGAGCCCAGGTCACCTGTTTCCAGGGTCCTGACTGTCCACAGCCAGAGCCACTGTCCCTGCTGGGCCTGTGACAAGCCGGTAGAGCCCAGGCCCCTTCCACGGGGATTTCATTCACCCCTATGGTCACCCTTGGAGACGGAGTCACAGTCTCCATTTGGAGACACACCAAGGGTCTGTAACATGGCTGCAGCCACAGGGACGCAGTCTTTGGGAGTCTCACATCTGTCCTTCCTCAGCAGCCCTGGCTGTCCTAACAGAGGCCAGACCCTCACTGGCACCGAAGCCCGTACCCTCACTGCACACTACGGCCCTGGCTGTTCCCACCTTTGCGTTGCCCCAGTGGTCGGGGTACCCTCCTGCTCCGGCCTTCACAGACGCGGTTCCCACCCAGGCTCGCCCACCTGGGATTGCCCGCTGTGTCTCCTCAGCTCGGTGCCTCTTGCAGATTTCAGTTCCGAGGAGCCTTCCTGTGCTGCCTTTCCGGGGACGCTGCACCCCACCTGGGAAGCCCAGCCCTCCCTCTGGCATGTGGGTGCCTGGAGTGCTTTCCAGCACGAGGGTGGGCTCCCGGTAGGCCCAGGGCTGCCCTGCTGTGGTCTCTGCCCCGCACGGTGCCATTCCTCTTCCATGGGAGAAAGCACGGAAGCCAGGTGCCGGCTCAGGACAGCACCTCCTCTGCTAGCACGTGAGAGGGGGCTGCGCTTCTCGTTCCAGAGACAAACCCAGGTGCAGAGAGGATCAAAGACTTGCCTGTGGCCTCACAGCTCGTAGAGGTCGAGCCAGGTTGACCCAGGTCCACGAGGTGTCGGACTGAGGCTCCTAACATCACCTTCCAGCTCCTCACATCTGTACCCTGTGGACCAAGCAACAAGGGAAACAGAGGCAGCGGGTCCTCCTCCTTCCTCACTCACAGCAGGTGTCAGGGTTTGGGTCCACTGGTGTTGGAACTGGGCCAGCTGTGGATGTGCTCCCCACTGTTCCATCGATAGCCCATAAGAGGGGCCCATGGAGGCAACTAGGATCGCCCCATCGGTGCTGCCGTCCGCCTGCCCTCACCTCCAGCTCCACCCCGCGGGTGGACCTTCCAGACCCAGGGATGATTCTGGCTGTGGCCTTCAGGATGCCCTGGTCAGAGCCCGGGGAACTGCCTTCCAATGGCAGACAGGGGCCAGCTCAGGACCCTCGGGCCCTGGAGTGGTCGCTCCTGAGGGTGGGACAGAGGGCATGTGTCTCAGTACTGCCCCCCTTCCCCTCAGAGGCTGAAACCTGCAGGGAATCCACCCTATTTCGTGGCTTTTCTGTTCCCATGTGCCACAGGCAGAATGTGAACATCAGTCTGGGGACCTGGGCTCTCTTCAGTCACTCATGGAGGCAGATGGGGAGAATCATTCATTTACCGACTCATTTATTCATTCCCGAGAGCCAGCTTCTCACTTCCCAGTGTGCGGCACCGCCCTTTGGGTGAGCGGTGAATGTCCCTCGAAGCCGACTTACCGAGCTTCCGGCCGGTTTTGTTTTCTAAGTTCTGGGTGTAGCAGTGAAAGGAGACCCTTTCCCATAGTTTGGGCCTGGATGTCTGGGCAGAGAAGAGGAGGGGTGCAGGGGTGCCGCCAGGCCTGGGTGAGGGGGCAGCTGGAACTGCATAGGGACTCGTAGCCTGGGTCCTGGGGCCAGCAGTCTGCCCTGCTGCCTCCCCGCCATGGGGCCTCCAGCTCTGGCTGCCAGTCTCTGAGCCTGGGTTTCCTGATTATGGGATGGGACCAGTGCACCTTCTCGGTAGGTGTGAAAATCGGCACAGGTCACTGGAGGGGGATGCTGAGCTGTGACCTGGGCATCTTTGATCATTCCACAATGCACAAGGCCAGATGCCCTAAGCCTGGGAAGGACCTGGGGTAGCCTTCGGTGTCCCAGGCTGGCCTCCAACCAGTGACCCCAGAAGGAGTGAAAATGATTACTAATTAAGAATCTTTGACAGACAGACCTCTCTCTGATTTTCTTCCTCTGAGGTCTGGGTTCTTGGAGCTTGACATCAAACCACACATTTTCTTATTCCATAAACACAGGGGCCAGGGAAGTTTGCTAATCCACTCCTTTACTCATTCAACAAAGCGACTTCGAATCTCTCCTGGGATGTGTGGGCGTGGCGGTAGGAGCAGGGAGCCCGGTGGTGGATGAAGGGGCACAATTCCTGCCTGCTGAGGATTCCCAGGTTTGGGGGAAAAACAGGTAGGGCAGAATCACATGTCTTTTCACGGCCATGCTGAGAAGGGGCGGTTCTTGCAGCTGTGAGCGAGAGCTCAGAAGGGGTCTGAGCGACGGAACTGTCCTGGGCTGGGGAGCTTTTCCAGCCAGACCACGAATCAAAGCCACGCACCGGCTGCCCAGAAGAGGAAGCTCCAGAGATGTGGCGAGGGCGAGAGCCAGGCCTGAGGACGCCCCCATTCCACAGCCCACGCCACGACTGCTCAGCCGGTTTCTCTGGGTCACAGCCAAATGACAGAACCAGGTCATGTGGTCTTAAACTAAATTTCCCCTTAAAACAACTCCCAAGGGGCCTGCCTATCTTTGCTTTCCCCGGATTCTAAGTATGGAGGCAAAATGCACATTTTGGGAAACGTGGTAATTAGCTCTTAGCTGGGCTGCAGCCGCTGATCCTGCTTATGCCCAGCTTAGCCCATGGCTGAGGGCGGTGCCACTGACCAAGTGTCCACAGACTCCTCCCTCCCGGCTGTCCTGGGCAGCGCACCTGCAGTGTGGCCAGGCCATGTCCAGTTACTCTAACACATTACAGTATCTTCCAAGATGCGCCAGTCTATGTGAAGCACAGTGCTGGCCAGCACCGTTTTTTTTTTTTTTTTAACCGTTTTGTTCTTGTTGCCCAGGCTGGAGTGCAATGGCGTGATCTCGGCTCACTGCAACCTCTGCCTCCTGGATTCAAGGCATTCTCCTGCCTCAGCCTCTCAAGTAGCTGGGATTACAGGCACTTGCCACCACGTGGAGCTAATTTTTGCATTTTTAGTAGAGACGGGGTTTCACCATGTTGATCAGGCTAGTCTTGAACTCCTGACCTCAGGCAATCCTCCTGCCTTGGCCACCGCCTGGAATTTTTACTCACGAATGATGATCACACTGGGAAGTCACATGCATGTCAAATAACACAGGTGGTCCCCCTTCTAATGCCTCATGCAGTGTCACCTAGTATGGAATCTGAGCCCCCTTGGTCACCAGAGTAACTACCCTCCAGAGGAGCCGGGGAAGAATTGGTCTCCTTTTCGCTCTTCAAAGCAGGTTACTGTCCATGACTACACTGTCCTCTCTCCACCCAGGAGAGGGGCCGGCTGACACCATGACCCCACATTCCCACCTGGTCGCTTGAGCTGCAGAGCCCTGGAGCTGCTCTAGGGCTGGAGCCCCCGTGGAGTGAGTGTCCACCTCCTTTGGGTCCCCAGGATGTAGGTGTTGCCATCTGGGTCTAAGTTCCCTGGATGATCCCGGAGGAGGAGGAAGGGACTGCGGATGCCAGCTGAGAGCCAGGTTATATTTAGGGGAGGGGACGGGGGTGGTTGGGGCAGATGTGTCCTTAAACCGCCTCAGAGCAGGTAAGAGCTATCAGGTAATGGGAAGCCACTGGTGAGGCTGATCTAATCCTTGGCGAGGTCTCCAGCCCATCTGCCCAGGGCAGCCTGACCCTTGCAGCAGCCCCAGCCCCAGCTGGGATCTCTGGGCTCCACTCACATCTCTGAGTAACCGGCCCGGGTTACAGGCACCTTCCCCTGAAGTCCGAGGCCTGTCTTCACTCTAACCCAGAAACTAGGCTTATAAGGCAAAGAAAGAAAGAGACAGAAATGGAAGGAGGAGGAGAGGAAAGAAGGGAGGGCGGGAGGGAGGATGGGAGAAGGGAGCTGAGACGAGAGGGGAAGAGCCCGGACATCCAGAAAATAAGATCAGATTGGTGAGTTTTCGAAGGATTCATCTAAAATACAGTCAGGGAGGGGGAAATAAATCAAAACAGGAAAACTTCCTCGACAGCTTCTTTTGTGCCAAGCAGAAAGTATTTTCAGACCCCAGTCAGGCAGCCTGGCGTTTCATTGTGGCTGCGGGGTAATTAACGTCTGGCGGTGGGGTGGGATTGCTGACAGCTATGTATGGGATTTCAATTTCAACGTGTTAGGTTTGCCTGTAATGTTTCTGAATTTGTGTTGTACAGGCTGGCAGGTTTATAAGGCTTCGAGTCTCACACGCACCGACTTTGCCACTCTGCACAGGGAAGGGAGTCATTTCTGTTGGTAGCTGACAGCGTCTCTGAATGATGCTTCACAAGCCGGGGAGCACTGGGCCTGGCTGCATCTCATGAGAACAGATAGGAGCAGAGTTAAGTGCTTTTGCAAAAGCCTGAGGTCCTGCCAAGAGCAGGCAGCCCCGGAACGTAAGCGCCGCCCTTTGAATCGTGTGTGTTTGGGGGGTTTTTTGGGCCACTGGAAAGACGATCCATCCCTTATCACGTTTTTGTCCTTGTCTTCTATGTGTAGATTTCAATGCGTCCAACGTTTCAGAGATGTTTTATCTCCGTTGTGAAATGTCACTGGAAAACCAGGCTCCAGATGCACCCCCCCCCCCACTCACACTCACTCTCCTTCCCAGTGGGGCTGCCAGATTTAGCAAAAACAAAACAAAACAGAACAAGCCACACTGGATGCTCAGTTATATTTGCATTTCAGAGAAACAACACATATATTTTTGTACTACTGTGTCCCGTGCAATATCTGGGACAAACTTCCATCAACATGATGATTTGTTGTTTATTTGAACTTCAGACTGCACAGGGTGTCAGGTCTACCTGGCAACCCCACGCCCAGCCTACACCCCCCTGCCCGACACACAGTCTGGGATCCTATTAAGCCACTGAGTCTTGCTGGTTGCCTACCAGCATGGACCGCCATGGTCTCCGTCCCAGACCCTGACGTGGGGCTCCTGGGGCGCAAGGGAGCCTGGGATCAGGCACAGCCTGGGTGCGCATTGTGGTGCCGGAATCAGGGCACCAGTTTCAGCAGCTTCTGAAAAGGATCTGTGGCTCACAAGAGGAATAACCACAGGGGGGCCTGAGAGTGTGGACAGGTGGACAGTGACCTGAGGTGGCATCGCCTTGGCCTGCATTGTAGGAGAGGCCTGGGGGCAGGCACATCAGGCACTTGGCCTCCTAAACCCAGCGGTGACCTCCTTACGGAGGTTGGTGTGGGGGCCGTATTCCCGGTGTGGGGCTACTTTGTCCATATTAAAAGGTCTGAGCCAGGGGCTCCAGCACCCCGGAGATCAGTAGGTCTGAGACCATCATTCTTGATGGGGAAACTGAGGCCAGGGTGGGGAGCTTGACATATGTGGGGGAGGGGAGCATGAGTGGACAGCAGGTCTCCGGCCCTGGGTGACCAGGACCAGCCAATGTGGGGAGAGTCTCGTCCAGCCGGGCTTAGAAGCCATCCTCAGTAACCACAGGGGGAAGGCCCAGGCTGGGGAAGTCTGACACCTGCTGCCCGTGCTGGGCTCTCAGCCAAGCGCCGAGGCTGTGGTGGCTCCCGGCTTCTCTCCCTCTCCTCTCTGGCCACCCCCTTGTGTCACAGAGAGCTTGGTACCTGTGGAAGCTTCAGGTTCAGACGGAGCTGGGTTCAAGCCGTGGCTTTGGTGCTACTGCGCGTTTCCTGTGGCTGCTGTGCTAACCCCCACTAGGCTCAGAGCTGAAAATGATGCAGACGGGCTGTCTCACAGCTCTGCAAGGCAGAAGTCCAAAATAAGCCACACTGGGCTGCAACCCTGGTGTCCACAGGGCTGGCTCCTCTGGAGGCTCAGGGGAGGGTCCGTTTCCAGCCTCCAGAGGCTGCCTGCAATCCTCGGCTCCTCGCGATACTGTCTCTCTGACGGCCCCTGGCCTGCCTCCTTCCTCCACCCTTAAGGACACTTATGATCCCACTGGGCCCCCGTCATCTCTCTTAAGGTCAACTGATTAGCAAACTTAACTCTATCCGGAAGCAGAACTCCCCCTTACCATGAGAAGTAAAATACCCACGGAGTTCCAATATGAGGGTGTGGGGTTGCTGTGGGTGATTTTTCTGCTGCCTGCAGTTCAGGGCCACCAGTAGGTCAGTGTTTAGCCTCTTAGAGCCTCAGCTTCCAATTCTGTAGAATGGGGGCGGGGTGATACCCACCTGGCAGGATTCTAGGGTCAATGGGAACAAGACTCAGCTGCTGGTGTGGGAGAGATCCTGGATCCGGGGAAGTCACTGTGGAGGGCAGAAGGAATGCCGGGAGACCAGGGCCTGCTGCTTGTGGCAATTGGGGTTGGTATTGGAGAGGGAGTGCATGTTTTGGGGTGAAGAAAGGGCCGTTGGAGGACCCTGGAGCCCACAGACCTGCATTCAGTTCTACACTTGGGATGGGGGTGAGGGCACTTTAATGTTTTTCAGAGCCCAAATGGTCAGGCTGAAGCCTCCAATTTCCTCTCCTCCTGGCTTCATCCCACCTGTCAATCAAAGGCCCTTTTCATTCACCACAGAAGACATTTAGCTCTCCAGAGTGGCAATGCACCCGGCAGCCCCAGGCTTCCTCCCACCCCCAGACGCCGCCGGGATCTGAAAGTCCCCGGCAGGCAGCTCACCCATCAGTGCTGCTGATTCTATTTGTCAAGGGCAAGATGGCCTCAGCACGTTCACTGAGCACCAGGGACTCCACACAGGCTCAGAGCCTTTGCCTCGGGGTTTCCAAAGCTCTGGGTAGCTGCTCATTCTTCCAGGACGCGAAGCCGGGTGAGGGTGCTTGTCTGGGCAGTTGGGGGCCTGCCCTGCTCCCAGCCTGTGGTGGGCCCTGGACCACCACCTTCCTCTGGAACCAGGCACCTCTCCAGGTCTGCTGATCCATCTCAGCAAGCCCCTAGTTTGTGCCAGAAAGCGTGCTAGGCCTTCCACATTGAATCCCGGCAGCCTTGGCATGGTCTGGCCCCACTAATGCAGGCTGCCATGGGGGCCACTGCAGAGCTGTTTTTTTTTTTTTTTTTTTTTTTTTTGAGATGTTGAGACAGAGTCTTGGTTTATCGCCCAGGCTGGAGTGCAGTGGTGCCATTTCTGCTCAGTGCAACCTCCACCTCCCAGGTTCAAGCAATTCTCCTTCCGAGTAACTTGGATTACAGGTGCTCACCACCATGCCTGGCTAATTTTTGTATTTTTAGTAGAGACGGGGTTTCGCCATGTTGGCCGGGCTGGTTGCAAACTCCTGACCTCAAATGATTGGCCTGCCCCGGCCTCCCGAAGTGCTGGGATTATAGGTGGGAGCCACAGTGCCTGGCCGGTGGGGGCGGGGGCTTTGGTGCTGCTCAGGGTGGATTTGCGGCGGCCGCAGGAAGTGCTGTTCTGAGGAGGATTCTGAGGGAGAGTGTCGGTGCTGGAATCACTTGGATGCATGGCTGGGGCGCGATGGATGTGGGGGCACTTTCTATGTGGGGACAAAAGGCCGCTTTTACTATTGAAGGTGGAACTTGACTTCCCCCAGAGTGTGCACAGTGGCCTCCCAGCCCGGGCAGGAGGAAGTCAACACTCCTTCATTTACCACTCAAGTGTCTCTGCTTCCTGACCCAACCTCTCTTCCCACCCTAACCTTCCAGCTCTTCCAGCTCCCCTTCCAACGCCTGTTCTTCACCCAGCTGCCTTCCCCTCCGTCCCTTGTTCATGCTCCTGGCTCTGCCTCCCTCCTCCACTCTTAAGGACACTTAGGATCCTGCTGGGCCTCCATCATCTCTCTCAGGGTCAACTGATTAGCAACCTTAATTCCATCTGGAAGCATAACTCCCCCTTACCAACGAAAAGTAAAATACCCACGGGGTATGGTATTTTACTCCGGTGTTCACCAGAGGTCTCCACTCACTGTAAAGCTCATCGGGGCCCACTGCACGTCAGTCAGCACCCCATCAGGAGGCAGGTGGTTCACTCAGATCCCTGCAAGGGGCAGGCCTGGAAAGGGACCACGGCAGACCCTTGCCTTGGGAGGCAGAAAGGGACATACACGGGAGAGTGCAGGGACCCAGGCCAGCAGCAGCTGACCAAAGGCACAAGGCAGGCAGGGAGCACCCCTGGGACCTGGGAAGGAGCGCGGAGAGCTGTCTGCTTAGACAGGGCCACTGGTCTGAGGGACAGACCCACAATGCCACACAGGGGGTGCTCAGGGGTGACGCTCCCTGGCTCTGCCCTCCTCCCTCCCTCAAGTCTCCAGGATGAACTCCCCATGGGCCAAATGCAACGAGAAGCCAGTGGACTCAGGGCCAAGGCCTGCCCAGGCCTAGTGCCACTCAGCACAGCTTCCTCCACTCAACGCAGGCAGCTCAGTATCCAACAGAAGTGACAGCTCCCTCCAGAAAGGACACCTGGGTCCCCACACAGCTTCTGTTTGCCACAGCAACTGCAGCCCCAGTCAGGGCCCCCCACTCAAAGCCTGTATGTGAAGGAGACGTTCTGTCATTCGCCATGCATAAAAAGCTGTGGCTGGGGTGCACAGACAGCACCTATGCCTGCAGGGATTCTCCTTCCAATGATTTTTCAGAATCAAAACCATCCAGGCTGCATTTGCTCCGAGAGTCCCAGCCCTTGAGGTCCCCAGCCATGGCACGTGGCTGCACACAGCACGTGTGGGATGCATCGGTGGACGCCTTTTCTGAGGCTGTGAGTCTTTGGGGCTGGCCTCCCTCCACGACCCTGTCCACACAGCTGAGGGGTACCTTCAGAGCTCCTCCCACAGCATCTCACATCCAGCAGTGCTCTGAGTCAAAAGCAGGAATGCCACCTGCAGCAAACGCACACAGAGGAAGCAACTGAAAGGATGCTAGGGGCTCCCAGAAAGCGAGGGAGTGTAGACAACAAGGCTGGATGTTGCTGTGGTCGGAACTGGTGGTTCAGTCCTGCCAAAGTGCCAGCCTACAAAGGTGACCATCTTCTCACACTGTTATGGGATCTTTGGGGTGTTGATTTTCTGGCCGGAAACCTCTGTGGCCAGTGGTGTCTTTGCCTAAGTGCTTGTCCTGCTTCCAGGAAGAATGAGGTACACAGACAAGTGGAGGGTGAGCAAGACAAAGGGGAGCTTTGTGAGTGTTAGACAGCTTGGAGGAGACCCTCAGCGGGCAGCTCCTTCCTGCAGGCAGGTCATCCCATTGAATGTTTGGCTCTCAGCAGAGAGGAGGCGGTGGAAAGGGTAGCTCCTCTCTGCAGCTGGTCCTTCTGATGTTTGCCCAGCTCCTGGCAAAGAGGAGGCCCTGGAGTGGGTTGCTCCTCTCTGCAGCTGGTCTTCCAAATGTCTGCTCAGCCCTGGCTGAGCCCAGGGCTTTCACGGGCCTCAAAGGGGAGGAAAGTACGTGCTGATTGGTCTATGGGCGGCCATAGGCGGGCCTGGAAGAGGCACCACAAGTTCCTACTCTGGTTTGTGGGAGCGGCAGCCCAGCCCTCAGCCTTCAGGCTCTACCTGGTCTGAAGGTGGGGTCTCACCAGTGACCTGCCCCCTTCTGCCCAGGAATCTGTCTGCCTCCCTCTGCCATTTATGGTGCCCAAGCTCAGCCCTGACTTTGCTCCAAGATCAGAGCAGGTGCTGAAAGCAGGCAGCAGCCTTGGCTTGGGCAGCTGTAGCTGCATGGGGGAGGGTGGGTCTCCTGCCTGCTCCTCGCCTCCTAAGAGCACAGGGAGGCTCCCATCTGCAGCCATAACTTGAGTAGCTGCAGCCTCGCCCAGGAAGGCCGGGCTCCTGCCTGCTCTGTGGGACGTGCAGTCCCAGCCACACCTCCCTGCTGCAGCCAGTATGACACTGAGCTCCAGATGCTGGCGTTGAAACGGCTGTTCCTGCCGCTGCCTTGCTGTAAAAACTGGGTTCTGTACTGCCTCTCACTACGATTCAAAACCTGGTGTGGGAGCTTCCAGCTGGCGACATCTGGGACATGTGACGTCTGGGTCACCCTAGCTGCAAGGGAAGCCAGGCATAAAATGTCTGTCATTTTCAGTTCCTTTGATGGAAGGAAGGGCTCAGCGGCTGGGTGGCCAAAACGGCAGGTTGGCCCTTTCCATCGACTACTGCCTAACACCTGGCCTGCCCTCCTTCCAGGCTCCTTCCTGTGTGCAGAGCCTGGAGAACCACCGGCATCCCCAGACGTCCTCAGAGTGAGGGGTTCTGTGGAAGGAAGGCCTTGCAGTCAGGGGTCCTCGCATGAGACTGGGAAGAGGCCACACTCCTGTGGCCACCGTGGTTTCTGCCGGCCAGCACGGTGGCACAGGCATTTGGCTTGGGGTCTTAGGGTCCCACTGCTATCTTTGTAAACAGGCAGATATAGGCACCTCTTCTGTTAGTGTTGAGCAGAGAAAACGCAGCAAGACCAGGAGCCGGCAAAAGAAGTCATTTTCCGCTCCAGTTGACTCCAGAGTGTGAAGCTTTCCTAGCAACGTGACGATGTGCATCCAGAGCCCGTTTTCCTGACTGCACCAGGGACGGTAGCTCTGTGGTGTGACATTGAGAGTGACCCCTGAAACCTGGCTTACAGTTCATTTCTCAAGCAGTGTCCCTGCCCCTGTGATTATCAAAGCCATCAGTGCCCCACAAATAAACGTTTTCCTGCAGTCACAACTGGAGCGGCTTCTGTTTTCTGCAATGGAATCCTGGCCAGTGCAGCTGCTGAAAAATGAGAAAGGACACTTTTGTTCGTCCAACACCCTTTATCCATATCTGCTCTCAACCTAAATAATGAATAGACAGCAATTCACCAAAGATATTGAGTTTATTCATAAGCGTGCAGGGACTTTCAAATCCGGGCTGTGCAGGCTGTGGGGACCACCCGCATGTCCAAAGAGGCTGAGACAAGGCGAAGCTCCTGAAGGCAGAGGAGAGAAGTGCACTCCAGCTGCTTCAAAGCAGAGAGCCCTGGTTACCAGCGCTTAGCTGACGTCACTTCACGCGTGGAGACAGTGTGTCAGGCAGGGGTTCTTGCGTATCCGGCCAGCTGGCCTTGTGACTCATGTCACAAGCTGTGGGTTGGAAAGTCCTCGGGAAGAGTTCCTGCTACAGGCAAATGTGTGTGACAGCCCTTCAGAGAGCCTTTGTGATAGCTCCTTTCATAGACATGCGTGCAGGGGGTGGGGACCTTCTTAACCTTCTATTTTGGTTGATCCAAGTGACTCCATCTTGAGTCTGATGATTTTCACATGATATTCTGAGAACGCTGCCCTGGAACCCCATGCAAACCACTCAGCCCTCCCCAAAAGGAGTGATTCAATCTCCTCAGCCACTCCAGTCCTGTCCTCCACCGCCCACAGCCGCTGACTACTTACATCGTGCCCACCGTCAGCACACGCTTTGTAACACGTTGGTGGGATAAGGACGTGAACAGGCATGGCAGCGAGGAGGCGGGTAGGGTCTGCGGCTGCAGTGTTTGGGTGAGGCTGTGCTGGTGTCTAGGGCTTTGTTCCTCTCCCACCCAAGGCCCCTCTACCCTCAGCCAGTGAGATTCTTCGTCTGTAGGGCAGAACCCACACCATCACTTCCAAGGGCTCAAGGCTGCACCCTAGGATCACCCTAGCCCCCTTGAGGTGCCTGCCTGAGAAATTCAAGGCTGCCAAGAGAATTTCCTGTTTATTTCAGCCAGCACCTGAAGGCAGGACCCATCTCCCAGCCTCTGAGGGCAGGCGGGGGCCTGACTCCAACAGTTAGCTAACCCAGGTGCGCTTCCCACGGACCAGCCCCGCTTCCTGCTTTTCGTAACTCTTTGCTGACTCTCCTGAGCTCAGCCCCTCTCTACTCCCTCACTCTCCCTTTCAAACACCTACTGGCTTCTGTGCAAATGGCAGTGGAGCTCCATTCACGTGGCAGTCTCCGCTGTTACCACAGCTATTACCCACCAAAGTCTGTCCCGACCAGGCTAGCGTCCGGCTTTGTCTTTGTCAGCACGTGGCAACTCTAGTTCCCTCGAATTTCAGACTCCGTCACCCAGCACTTACCTTCCCTTTGCCCTTTTCCGTAGCAGCGCAGAGAATCTGACATGGCCGCTGTGGCCCCTCGGTGGAAGTGTTAGGTCCAGCAGACAGCAGAGGCCTGAGGCCGGGAAGCAAGGCTTTTGCTCATGAATGACCGTGCGAGGCTCCCACTGCCAGGTCCTGGTGATTGGTCCTTGCGTCCCGAATTCCGCATTATCAGCTGCTGGTAGGGGGCATATGTTACGTGCTATAGAAGCAAACCCCATCGGAAGAGAACCTATCCCCAGTAGGCCCCGTAAGAATGAGTCTTCAGTCTACGATTCTGTTTCCTCTGAGGGAGGCAGCATAAGCCCCTTGCCCGATTTCACTCACTGCAAAGCGTTGCCCGGAGGGGACTAAGGCTGCCAGCAGGTGTAGGCGGCTCAGGGCAGCCAGGGAACGAAGATCCAAATCCCCCATTGTATTAGTCAGGGTTCTTCATGGGGCCAGAACTAGCAGGATCCCTCTCTCTATACCTTCCTACCTACCTACCTAGGAGTTTATCAGGGAGAATTAGCTCACACGATTACAAGGCGAAGTCCTGTGATAGGCTGTCTGCAAGTTGAGGAAGAGAAGCCCCAAACTAGGGAAGTGACAGGGCAGCCTTCAGTCTGTGCTTGAAGGCCCAAGAGCCCCCAGCAAGCCACTGGTGCAAGTCCGAGAGTCCAAAGGCTGAAGAATCTAGAGTTTGATGTCCAAGGGCAGGAAGAGCGGAAGGAAGTGTCCAGCACGAGGGAGAGAAGGAAGCCAGAGGACCCAGCCAGCCAGCTCACCCTACCGTCTTCTGCATGCTCTGTTCCAGCCATACTGGCAGCCAGCGGGATGGTGCCCACCCACATTGAGGGAGGGTCTTCCTCTCTCAGCCCACCGACTCCAATGTCCATCTCCTCCGGCAACACCCTCACAGACACACCCAGAAACAATACTTTACCAGCCGTCTAGGCCTCCCTCAGTCCAGTGGAGTTGACACAGTATGAACCGTCACAGCCACACACGCCCCGTCCACGGAGGCCAAGTTGCTGCCACTCCATTACAAGGGGTGCCTGTTATCAGCCCACCCAGGTGTGGTCTGAACACCCAGGAGGGAACAGTTTGGGAGGCTATGTCAGTTTTGGATGGCTGCTCTAAAAAAGTAACACAAATGGGGTGACTTAGACAATGACATGTGTCACCTCGTGGTTCTGAAGGCGCCCAGTGTGAGGTGTTGGCACGGGGGTTCCTTCTGACGCTGGGAGGGACAGTCCGCCCAGGCCTCTCCCCTGCTCCAGGATCCCGCCGCATCACCTGACCTTGGCCTTCCCCTTCGCCTGGCCTCCTCCCTTTATGAGGGTCCGTGTCTGAATCCAGATTTCTCATTTTATAAGGCACAGTCTTATTAGATTGGGGCCCGCATTTCAACTTGCTTTTCTCTGTAAAGCCCCTATTTCCCAATCAGGCTGAATCCATGGAGACTGGGAGTTAGGACTTCAGCATCTTTGAGTGAACGTGGTCCAAGCCAGGGCAGCGGTGAGAACGCGCTGCTGCGTCTGCACTCAGGCACGTGCAGAGGCAGAAGCCAGGCCCCCTGTCCAGTGTGAGTCATCACTGCGGATCCCTTCCACAGCCTCAAACCCTGCCAAGGAGGCCACTTGTGCATGGGCCTCTGGCAGGCCCCGGAGAGGCTGGGAAGGGCCTGACTCATCCTGTCCTACGGGTGACTATGCAGAGCCCCCTTCCTAGGGCGCCTTCTGGTGAGCATTCACACGGAGCAGACAGCAGCATCACGGCGAAGCCCGAGGGCGCCGGGCACAGAGGACGGGGGCGGAGCTGGGCACCGTGGGTCTGGATACGAATGTGCTCACCCTCTGGCCCATTCTGAGAGCTCACCTGTGCATCCCTCCCCGGCCTCCTTGTCTCCAGCCTTCTGATCTGGTTCCTTGCAGGTCCCTGACTGCTTGGCCAAGCCCAGCCCACGCATGCATGCCTTGGGCCTTCTCAAATATCCCCTGATGTTCTGCCCAGGAAGAGGGTCTCCCATCTTCACCGATGGCGTAGGAAGAATGATGGCCTCCCATACATGCCCATGCCCCAGTACCCAGCTGCTGTGAGGATGCTGCCCTGCACGGCCACAGGGACTTTTGAGATGTGATGAAGACCTGGGCCCTGAGATGTGAGGCCTCCCTGGAGCATGTGAGCATCATGGAATCACAGGCCCTTAAAAGTGGGAGAAGAAGGCAAGAATCCAAGAGGTGAAGTGGCCAGAGAGAGAGACTCTATGTGGGAGAGGGACCTGAGCTGTCACTGCAGGATTTAAGGTAGGGGAGGAGCTGAGAACCAGGCCCACGCCTGACCTCCAGGAGCTGAGACGGCCGCCGGCTGCCAGCCAGCAAAGAAGCAGGGACCTTCCCGCAACCACGCGGACCCAGATTCTGCCAACATCCTAAATGAGCAAGAGAACGGACCCTCCCCAGCGCCTCGAGGAAGAAACAGCTCTGCTGACACCTTGAGTTTGCCCTTGTGAGCCTCTCAGCAGAGAGATGAGCCAAGCCCCGTGGACCGCTGCGCCTCACAGCGGTGGGATGACACGTGCATGTCGTTTTCAGCTGCTGGATGTGTGGCAGTTTGCGATGGCAGCAATAGAAAATGAATGTCATCCTTTGTGGCTGCCCTGAAGTGCCCTCGAAACATGGTCAAGTATTCTGTGGGTTCTCAGAGCTGAGTGAGACCTCAGAAGCCACATCATGTGGCCTCAGCTCAATAACCTCCCCCGTGGCAAGGCAGCACGCTGGCTAAGAGCACGTGCTTTGGACTTAGGTAAAGTTGAGTACCAATTGTGACACCTCGCTCACTACCGGTGTGGCCTTGGTGAGTTTCCAAAATGCCACATGCCTCAGTTTCCCCATCTGCAAAATAGGAGCAGTCGCAGCAGCTGAAGATTCAGCAAGGTGATGCACAATTGTGTATGCAGCACAGGGCCTGGCCCCAGGACTGCTTGGCGGACGGCAGTGGTTATGAGCGTTACAGCATCTCTGAGAGGTGGCTGTCCGGTCTGCCCAATCACCTCCAAACCCAGAAAGCTCGCTCTCTTATGACATGACCACGGTAAAAACCTCTGTCCCCACATGGTCTGTGAAGATGTGGGGGTGCCTTTCAGGGGAACAAGGTGCCAGGCCTGACTTTGGCACAGACTCACGAGTTGGGCAGGCCACGCACCATCTCTCACTGCTGGGCCTCAGTTTCCCCATGTGTGATACAACAGGGTTGAATTTCATTACTTTTTCTAGTTTTGAGATTTCATGAGTCTGTGAATTCAGGCCAGAGCTGTACTGTTTCTCTCATATGTAATTATTTTTTCTCAGGATTATAGATTCTTGAACAAAAATGAAATAAGGCCTTCAGAATAAGTGATGAAATACTTTTTGACCTAACATTAATATGCCACATGGAAGGCAGGAGAATGAATCAGTAAGATCAAAGATGTGAAGTCCCCAGAGTAACCACTGGGCCGGGGCGAGACAGCAGGGGTGGGGGATGGTGCCATGTAGATTTATTTGCTCTGACTTCAGTGTGTTAAGCCAGTGCATATGTAATTTCCCATAAAAAGCAACATCTGTGGATTATTGCCCCACTTGCCTACCCTGCTCTTGCCATCAGAGCCTTTCTCATTTACAATGGAGGTGCCATGCTCCCCCAAATCCAGCCCAGCAGCTTGGGCGAGGCCCACCTGTGGCAGACCCATCCTTCCTGCAACACCTAATTTGGGAGGAGAAGGCGGGCTGTCTTAGGTGAGACTGATGGTGGTGGGGGGAGGCCCGAAAGCCGGCGGAGATTGGACAGCACAGCTGGAGGGATAAGGGACACTCTGT
>PVKV010029919.1:0-22970 GCA_004027835.1 Alouatta palliata | reverse complement strand
CCCTCCCCTTCCTCTCTCTGTCTCCTTGGCTCAGGAGGGGTGAGTGCTTCCGGGCGGGGGGCGGTGTTCTCCGGCCGGGCTGCCCTGGAAGCCTAGGACTTCAGTGGGCGGTCCCAGGCGTTCCAGCGCGAGGTCTCTGCGGGTAATTCTCCGGGTTCCGGAGGGTTCGGGGCTGGATGGGGGTGCTGAGAAAGAAATATGTCAAAAAAATGAGTAAAGGGTCAGGAGCCGTCGGGATCTGGGCGTTTGTCTGCAGCGGACGCCCGCCGCTGAGAGCGACCACGGAAGGGAGCTAGGGCAGGGGGCGGGGTTAGGGGCGTCTGGCGGGAGCTTCGCAGCCTCCTGGGGACTCGCGAGGAGCTGGAGGGAGGGGGCGGCGGGTGCTGGGGCCGGAGCGAGCCTGTGGGTGCGGAGCTGCGGCCCGGGTTTGCGTTTCGGCTCAGAGGAGTGGACTTGAAAGCGCGCTGTGGGTTGTAGGAGGCCTTAGCCAGGAGCGAGTCCAGTCCTGCGTCCGGCAGTTAGGCTTGCTAAAGATTTGGAAGTCAACGTAACGTGATTCTTCCATGTGAATACACTTTGCTTTTACAGTTTCACGCGCTTTTGCAGATTACAGTCCGAGGTTGGGAGTTGTGAGGGCAGTTTCCACCTTGAGTGGCATTTTTCGGTGGTAAAACCAACAGGTCCGCGGAGATTATAGTGGTATGTTAAGCGGCAACTCAAAAATTATTTTATCGGTAATGATATTGGGAAGCGTTACGTCTAGAAGAACTAAAATCAGAGGTAAAACGTTTCTGTTAGGGTCGGAGAGACAGTCTTGCTAATGGAATTGTGTGCCTTTAAGAAAAGATGGCATGGTTGAAGCCGGCCTTCTACAGGTGAATGTCCTGTTGCAGTTCTGGGTCGGTAGTGTCCGGATGGGGACGTGACGGCGCCCAAGATCCGTTTCTGCTTTGGACGAAGTGGGGAATGCCCCACTCTTCCTCTCCCTCCTCCTCTCCTTTTTCCCTTGCATCCCTCCCTCTCCCTTCTTCCCTCCTCTGGTATTTTTGAACAAAGCTGAAGGAGTCAAGTTTAAGCCATCGTTAACTACCTTTGCCTAATTTCCTAAAGGAAAGAATTTTTTTTTTTTTACACTACATATGGCTCTGATTAATCTTTTAATTTGAGATGTTAGTTGCTTAGTTTGAAAATTGTTGAACCACAGCTATGATATTCACCAGTTAGAAGTTGAGCTGTAAATGGGCAGTGAAAAATGTTTCTTTGAACATTCAGGTGGGGGGGTCTGCTGCAGTGCCATTTGGCAGTGTGCCAGCAAGGAGCCCTTAAGCCCTCCTTGATTTTCCTCTGTCTCGGGGGACTTGAAATTCCAGTATCACTTCATGTCCGGTGTAACTGCATTTCTAGCACCGTCTAGTGGCTCAGTTAAGGAAGTTGGGTTTGAGAAATACTGAACAGTCTACATAGGATTCTCATCAGATCTGTAAGCTTAGGACATTTAATTAAAAATTGGTTTTTGTAGAGACAGCCTTGCTCTGTTACCCAGGCTGAAGTGCAGTGGTCTGATCAGAGATCACTGCAGCCTCAGACTCCTGGACTCCAGCCTCTCCTTAGTAGCTGGGACTACAGGCACCTGCCACCATGCCCGGCCAGTATTTTTTTACCGTTTGTAGAGACGGTGTCTTGCTATGTTGCACAGGCTGGTCTCGAACTCCTGGCCTCATGCCATCCTCCTGTCTCCCAAAGTGCTGGGATTACAGGCCAGAGCTACTGAGCTCAGCCATATTTTGGTTTTAATGATACGAACTTGACTGTAAAAGTACTTCAACTCTGCTGATGATTGTGCCACTGTACTCCAGCCTGAGCAACAAAACCTATCTCAAAACAACAAACTTCAATTTAAATTATAATCTTTGTAAACAAACAAAGGTACTTTTTGAGATTGACATCTCAGGTACAGTTTACAGAAATGAATTCCTGAATGAATAGGAATTATAAGTTTTGTTATCAAAGGACAGGTGGGTTACAGATTTTGTATCCAAACTTTGATCTGTCTTTTAATAGGCAGAAAACGACAAAAACATGATCAGGCTTAAATTTCTGTCCAAAATAAGCTTGAATTGCAGTAAAACTCTTGTATGGCTGACTGTAAAAGTATTTTCATGATTTAGGACTGGCACAACCACAGCCTCTCCTTTGTGTTTTGGTGTGTGTTAAATATAACAAATTTCTTACCACTTTAGGGTTTGTCCATAAAGATAGGAACTGGCAGGAAGTGATTATGATTTAATGTTCTACGTTATATTTTGAATATAGACACTTTGGAGAACAGGTAATGTTTTTAAAACTTTCTTTCTTGGAATCTAAAATTTTACGGCAATGTGTCCTCAAAACACACACACACACTTTTTTTTTTTTTTTAAAGACGGGGTTTCACCATGTTGGTCAGGCTGGTCTATGAACTCCTGACCTCAGGTGATCCACCCGCCTTGGCCTCCAAAGTGCTTGGATTACAGGCGTGAGCCACCACGCCCGGCCTACACACATACATTTTTTTGAGACAGGATCTGGCTCTGTCACCCAGGCTGCAGTGCAGTGGTGTGATCATGGCTCACTGCAGCCCTGACTTCCTGGGCTCCAGTGATCCTCCTGCCTCAGCCTCCCAAAGTAGCAGGTACTGTAGGCATGCGCCACCACACCTGGCTAATTTTTGTATTTTTGGTAGTGATGAGTTTCACCCTGTTGCCCATGCTGGTCTTGAACTTCTGAGCTAAGCGATCCTCTTGCCTTGGTCTCCAAAAGTGCTGGGATTACAGGCATGAGCCACCCCTCCCAGTCATCCAACAATGACTCGGTTAGCCTTTACTGGCTTAGCCAGGTGCTGGGATGGTGGTGAGCACATTGTAGAGAGCTCTGATTACTTGTTTTTATTTTAATATTCCTAGTCTAGCTCATTTTCCTGATAATGTGCTATTTTATTTTTTTATTACTTATTTTTAAAAGATAGGCTGGGCGCTGTGGCTTATGCCTGTAATCCCAGCACTCTGGGAGGCCGAGGCAGGTGAGTCACGAGGTCAGGAGTTCAAGACCAGCCTGGCCAACATGGTGAAACCGTGTCTCTACTAAAAATACAACACTTAGCTGGGCATGGTGGCAGGCATCTATAATCCCAGCTACTCGGGAGGCTGAGGCAGGAGAATTGCTTGAAGTGGGACCTGGGAGGTGGAGGTTGCAGTGAGCCGAGATCGTGCCACTGTACTCCAGCCTGGGCTACAGAGCAAGACTCCATCTCAAAATAAATACATAAATAAAGACTAGGGCTCCCTATGTTGCCCAGGCTGGTAAAAGGTCTAAAATGTAAACATTTTTCTGTTTAAGGTTGTAATTTTGAGATCATTGTAGATTGACATACTGGTGTAAGAAATAATAATCTTGTGTATCTTTCCCCAGTCCCCCAAGGGTAACTTCTTGAAGAAATGGAGTACAGTTACCACCAGGATATTGACATTGGTACAGTCTATCTTTGATGCAATCCCTGTCTAATTTAGATTTCCCCGCTTTTACTTCTGCTCATTTGTGTGTGTGTTTAGTTCATTAACTGCATGGCATACTTTATTCAGAATTCATTGGTTTTTTTTCCTAATGTCCTTATTCTATCTCAGAATCCCACATTACTTTGAGTCTTCAATGTCCCCTTGGACTCCTCTAGACAGTGACAGTTTCTCAGGCTGTACTTTTTGGTGACCTTGAGAGTTTTGAGGAATAGGGGTCATGTGATTTGTAGCATGTCCCTGTTTTGGTTTTCTGGTGTTTTTCTCATGATTCAGCTGTGGTTATGGGTTTTGGGAAGGAAGACCGTGGAGGTGAAGTGCTCTTCTCATCCCCTTATATTAAGGGTGATGCTTTCAAGATGTCTCGGGTTGCTGGGCTTGACTGCGTGGCTGAGGTCATATTTGCCAGGTTTCTCCAGTGTGGAGTGACTCTTTCCCTCCTTTATGTACTGTTCGTTTTGGAAGGGAGTCACTCTGAACAGGTGTTCTACTGGGATGGAGAGTTTTGTTCCTCCTCCTGGAGGGTGGAGTAGCTACATAAATTATTTGGAATGTTTCTGTATGGAAGATTTGCTGATCCTTACTCATTTGTGTGTTTATTCAGTTACTCATATCAACATGGACTTGCAGATATTGTGTGTATGCTTTGGGTTCTCATCCAGTGCTGTGTGGTTTGTTTTGTTGCTCCTGTCATCTGGCTGTGTCCACTGGGAGCTCTTTCAGCTGGCTTCCATGTCCCTTTCACATAGTCACATTATTATTTGTTTGCTGTTCTTGAGCACTTCCTTACTTTCTGTAACTACATGATGTTCTGGGATCATCTACTTGTTTTCTGCCCCAGCCTTAGACTCCCCCATCTCTCCAAGGATCCCCAGTTCCTTTTATGGGAGAATGGAATTAGAAACCAAGATCCGGGCACTGGTGTGCTCATTATTACTGGAATATCATGGCATCTCGGCCCCCTCAGGGGACAGAGTCGGGAAAACAGGTATGTATATACAAATGTGTATATACACTCTGTGGTTATTTTGATATATATATCCATCTGCATCCATATTAAGCTCTACATGCGTTCATGTTGATGTCTCCAACTCTAATCCAGCTCTGCAGGGATTATTCTAGACTTCCCCTCCAGCTTATCTATAACTTCTCTGTCTGGCAGAGAAAATCCTGGCTCCCACTATCCACGGTCCATTTACTTATCTGCTCCGCTTTGGTATACGTGAATAGAGGTTTCAGAATTGTTGTCCTGTACTCCTTGGGAAACGACTTGACCCCTTAGAGTACAGCGCTCAGGTACAGTTCCTTTCACTTTGAGTCTTACATTCTCCCCTCATTTCCACATTACTTAGGTATTTTTCTCCCCACCCCTCTGCAGAGTTGAGTCCTGTATGTGTAATCCAGTTGGTTTCAATCCAATCTCTTGCCTCAGCCTGCATTCCATAGGGCCTCACTAATTATTTTTAAAATTGCATAGATTAATGTTTGCTGTTTGTGCTGTAAAGTTCAGTGGATTTGACAGAGACGTCCACAACTACAGTACTGTACAGAACGGTTGCACTGCCCTCAAAATCCCTGTGCCTCACCTCCTGAGCTCTCTACAACCACCAGTCTCTTCTCCATCTCTTGAGGTTTTACCCTTTCTAGAATGTGATATTATTCAGTTCATGTAGTCTGCAGCCTTTTCAGACTGGTTTTTGTCTGGCAGTATTCATTGAATGGATTGAGAGTTCATTTCTTTCTGTCTTTTGATGGTATTTATCATGTGGCTATACTGATAAATCGTTTAAGTCTCTTAATTTGTAGCTTCTCTTTTCATTCCTTTCTTCTTACAGTTTTTTTGCTTCTACTTTAGCTGTTGAAGAACTTGGGCCTTTTGACTTGTTGACTTTCCCATAGTCCGGATTTTGCTGATTGCACACTCCGCCGTGCAAGTTCAAAGTGGGTTTTTTTGGTTCTACTTCACAGATTGGTAGCAGGGTCTTCCATCAAGGCTTTTCCTGTATTTAGCACACAGACTTGATCACATCAGTATCAAGTGGATGGAAGCTTAGATAGGAAGTAAACTCAGTTTTCAGGGATTAAAATGACCCGCCTTACAGATACATGAGTCTTTTTCTTGCCTCTTGTTTTATGTTGGCCAATACCTGTAGCAGAGGGTGCTGAAGAGTAGAAATTGAGAGAGAACTGAGTGTGAGTTTTGTTATTACATGTTAGCAGCTCTGGTAAGAAACTCCAGGAATTAAGTGGGCATGACAGATTAAAATGAGGCTTTAGGATAATGCGATTGCTCCCCATACATGTGTAATTGACAGTCCTGTGAGGTGAGCTCAGTTTAAAGAAAGACTAGCCTAAGACAGTACCGGGAGGATTTTGCCCCAGCCTGCCTGTGTCCAAGTGTGTGTCCCTTGGCAGCTCCCAGCATCTCTTGGGCTCCCTCATTTTCCATTTATGATGATACAGTACCAGTACTTAACCCCATCTTTGAGGGATACATTGCAAGACCTGAAACCACAGATAATACTGAACCCTATATATACTATGTGCAAACTTTTTTTTCCTTCATAATTTCATGGATAGATTTGTTCTGACTGTAGATCTTAGCAGCTTCAGCATTTGATACTGTTTTCTTATTAAGTCAAGAATTTTCAGCTTTTCCCGTAAAAGAAGCCCTTTATGGCTTTTCTTTGGTGTATCCAAACTGCAGCATTAGTACTCTGAGCTTTGGGGCCATATTAAGTCAAATAAAAGTGGCTTGAACACAAACCACTGCAACAGTTGATGTGATCAGCAAGACAACTACCAAGTGACTAATGGGCAGGTGGCCTAGACAGCATGGAGAGGCTGGACAAAGGGATGGTCACGGGACAGAGCGGGATGTCACTCATCATTCTGCTTCTCAGAACGGCAGGCAGTTTAAAGCTTATGAATTATTTCTGGTATTTCCATGAGGTTCACTTTGGGTAACTGAAACCACAGCAGGCGAAACTGTAGTTAAGGAAGGACTGCTGTGATATTTTATATTTCATACATAATTTCATTCTGATTTTGGTACTTGGGTAGGCCTGGCAAGTAAGACTCTGACCTGCCCAAGGACACTACCGGTAACTGCTGGGTCCTGGCCTTGAAATGAGGTCAGTCTGAGGTCTTGCCCTTGCTGAATGAAATTACCGCTTCTGTAGTTTGAAAGGTCTGGAGTCGCTGTCCCCTTAGATTGATTTTAGTACCTTTAGATTGAGATTGAGAGGCCTGAGTCTGGAGGTTGGGGAATTTAATTTGAGAAAATTACCTGATTTTGGTGAAGTCTTTAGCTTTTTAGTGCCATATTTTTTCACATAAAGGATAGAATATTTAGGCCGGGCGCCGTGGCTCACACCTGTAATCCCCACACTTTGGGAGGCTGAGGTGGGTAGATCATGAGGTCAAGATCCAGACCATCCTGGCCAACATGGTGAAACTCCATCTCCACTAAAAATACAAAAATTAGCTGGACATGGTGGTACACGCCTATTCCAGCTACTCGGAGGCTGAGGCAGGAGAATCGCTTGAACCTGGGAGGCAGAGGTTGCAGTGAGCTGAGATTGTGCCACTGAACTCCAGCCTGGTGACATAGCAAGACCCTGTCTCAAAGAAAAAAAAAAAAAAAAGAAGAATAATACTTACACCTGTCCCTTCGCTTATGTCAGTGTTTGAACCCTTGAAAAAGTGACTGAAGAGAATGCACAAGAATTAAACTTACCTTCCTAAGATGCTCAGATTCTAGACCAGTAGGAACTCATGGGTAATGTGTGAAAAGTGCACTAGCTCCTAGGATGCTGTGTCACATTTGCACACTTTTTAAAAGCTGGACTCAAAATTCAATATACTGATGAGCCATCCATAGGGTAAGCCCTCACGGGGTTGACTACAAGGGCTGTGCCCCTCTTGCTCCTCCCCATCCTTCTTGGGGTGGGAGGCAGAATAAGGAGATAAAAGAATAGGATATTCAGAGGAATATTCGAAATATTGGGACTGAATTAATGAATTTGGCAGGGTGTTTCTCCTGCGTAAGATCAACAATAATTTGTTTAAATTACTGATCCCTCTCCTAATTCCTGTCACATACAAATCCTAGTTACATTTCAGGATTTACTGGCAGTCTGTGGAATCTACTTGAATTAATTTATAGGAGAAAGGGGTTTAATTCAGAAATCATTGCAAGGGCTATGGAAGTAGTAGATTCTAGGTTGAGTTTCTAGGAAAACGCGCCAGCCTGGGGAATCCTGCCTCTTCAGGAGTCACCACACCAGGAAGTAGTGTGCTGGGTTGCTTAAATAGGCCACCTCTTTGGGGTCCACGCCAGCATGTGGGTGCCCCCACCAGGCCTCTCTTCTTGGCTTACTCACCAACCCCATGGTCTGCAAATGTGTCCCAAGACATGTTTGGAACCTGAACCATAAGGGTGCCTGGGGAATGCATTTTCAACTTTTTTTTTTTTTTTTTTTTTTTGAGACAGGGTCTGGTTCTGTTGCTCAGGCTAGAGGGCAGTGATGTGATCTTGGCTCACTGCAGCCTTGACCTCCCCAGCTCAAACGATCCCGAGTAGCTGGGACTACAGGTGTGCCTCACTGTGCCCAGCTAAGTTTTGCATTTTTTGTAGAGATGAGGTTTTGTTATTTTGCCCAGGCTGGTCTTGAACTCCTGGCCTCAAGCAGTCCTCCCACCTCGGCCTCCCAAAGTGGTGCTGGATTCCCGGCATGAGCCACCATGCCTGGTTGTGTTTTCTACCTTAGTGCCGTGAAGGGAGTTGGAATAAAAATGAATGTGAGTCCCATGTGAGTGCCCAGGGCTGCTGTAACAAACTACCACACACGAAGCAACAGAAATTTAATCTCACATTCTGTGACTGGAAGTCCAGAATAAAGTGTTTGCCAGGTAGTCCCCCCAGAGGCTCTTCCTGGCCTCCTCCAGACACTGGAAGACTTGTGCTGCCTCACTCCTGTGTCTGCCTCTGTTACATTTCAATCTCATACAGTATTCATGGACGCACTGTTGCACAGTGCAGATCGGGGAGAAATAAAATATAGTTATGGCATTGTTTAACAACAGGATACATTCTGAGAAATGCGTCGTTAGGCGATTTCATCCTTGTGCGAACATCATAGAGTGACGTAGCACAAAGCTAGACGGAACAGCCTGCTGCACACCCAGGCTGTGTGGTGGAGACTGCTGCTCCTCGGCCCCAGGCCTGTACAGCATGTACTGTACTGAATATTAGGCAGTTGAAACACAATGGTGAGCATTTGTGTGTCTGTAGCCAAACATAGAAAAGACAGAGTAAAAATATACTGTTATAATCTTCCGGGACCGCCGTTGTACATGCAGCCCGTCATTCACTGAAACATCGCTATGTGGTGCGTGACTAGACAAGACATAAGATAAAGGCTTTATCAGTATGTCAGAGATGGCCGTTTTCTGTATTTAGTGCCAGTTGCCTTGTTGGTTGACTGCTTGAATCATGTTAGAAAGAGAAGCTGTCTCTTAGCTGCGTTGGCTCCAGCAGGCCTGTAAAATGTGTCTTTCCTGGTGATCGGTTAACCTGTGCAGGGGAGCATCCTAGGTTGTGTAGTAGAGAGAATGTAAGGGAGTGTGTAGCACAGCAGGGGCTTGTTGTGTTTAGCTCAGTTTTGTTCAGTTCTGAGATTCATCCACGCTGCTAAGTATGTCATAGGTTCTTTTCCGTTGCTGTGTGGTGCTCTACTGAATTAACTGTACTGTAGTTTATTTTTTTACTAGTAATGAACATTTTTGTTTATTTTTAGTGTTGAGGTATTGCAAATAATAATGCTACAAAAGTCCTTGTACATGTCTCGTTGCATATAAACCTACGAGCTTTGAATGGTTGTGCTGCAGGGTATGTATGTTCAATTTAATGTCTCTTATCAGTTTATTTTGAAAATAAACCTACAGCAAATAGGAAGAATGCCAAAATGAATATCATACATTTATATGAAGTCATCAGTTTTAGCTTCTTGCTAGCTGGTTTTATGTCTGTACCTTTTTCTGAATCATCTGAGGGTTGTTTGTGGCATCATGACAGTTTACGTCCTGGGACAGTCTCCTACATAAGCACAATACGGTTATCACATTCAAAGCTTAATTTTTCAAATAGTATTATCTAACATATATTGTCCAAATTTAAATACCTGAATTGTCCCAAAAATGTCCTTTATGCTTTTAAATATTTGCATACAGGATTCAATTCAGGATCATGGATTGCATTTGTTTTCATGTGTCTTTAGGTTTGGTTCACCTAGAAATTCCTAGCCTATTTTTCTTTCATTACATAAATATTTTTGAAGAGCTCAGGTCAGTCATTTTGCAGAAGTCCTTCAATTTGGACATGCCGCCTCCTTCTCAGGAGCAGGTTCCAGATGGACCTTGTTGGTCGGAGCACTCCTCAGGTGCTGCTGCGCCATCCTCTGCACCTGCCCGCTCCGTGGCGGGGGGTGAGTTTGCTTAGGGTGGCGTTGGCCAGAGTTCTCTGTTGTAGAGGTAATCTTTTCCTGTTCAACTGACTGAAGTCGTCTCTGGGGTGATACTCTGAAACTGTAGGTATTCAGTGCCTCAGTACACAAGTACACATGCGTGCATGCATGTATACATACATGTACAAGCAGCCTGAGTTCTCCTCTGTGGGTTCAGTCAACCACAAACCAAAGATATTTGGGGAGAAAAGGGATGGTTGTATCAGTACTGAACATGTACAGACTTTTTCTCATCTCATTATTCCTGAAACAATACACTGTAACCAGTTTGCATAGCACCTACTTTGTATTAGGTATTATAAGTAATCTAGAGTTTACTTAGATTAGGTTATTTGCAAGTGCATTTTATGTCGGGGAGTTGAGTATCCATGGATTGGTACCTGAGAGGGTGCTGGAATCATTTCCTAGATACCGCGGGACAATTCTATATATAACTTAATGTGTTTTTTTATTGAGGTGAGATTCACATTATACAATTAACCATTTTAGAGGACTCTTTCAGCAACACTTAGTGGCTCACACTACTGTGCATCACTGCCCCACCTATGTCAAATTTGAAAACGTTTTCATCTCCTTGTTCTCCCTGTCCACAGCCCCTGGCAACTTCCCATCTGAGTTGTGTTGGTGGATTTACCTATCCTGAGTATTTCATATAAATAGACTCACAGGATATGTGATCTTTTGTTTCTGGCTTCTATCACTTAGCGTGATGTTTTTAAGGCTAGTCAGCATTATAGCATGTGTTAGTACTTTGTTCCTTTTTGTGGTGGAGTAATTAATATGCCACTGTGTATATGCTACAGTTTGTTCACCCACTCACCTGTTGATGAATATCTGGGCCATTTCTGTTTAGACAGTTGTGAATGACACAATTTTTTTTTTTTTTTGAGATGGAATCTTGCTCTGTCATCCAGGCTGGAGTGCAGCGGCACGATCTTGGCTCACTCAGCCTCCGCCTCCTGGGTTCGAGCTATTCTCCTGCCTCAGCCTCCCAAGTAGCTGGGATTACAGGCACATGCCACCATGCCCAGCTAACTTTTTGTATTTTTAGCAGAGATGGGGTTTCACCACGTTGGCCGGGCTGGTCTTGAACTCCTGACCTTGTGATCCGCCCACCTTGGCCTCCCAAAGTGCTGGAATTACAGGTGTGAGCCACCGTGCCTGGCCGACACAGTATTTTTTTACCCAGTGGTTCTAGCATCCACTGATGATTCTTGTCTGAATCAGTTATTACTATAAGTGTAAAATGAAGATCTTGTATTTTTGTCTTTCTACGACATTTATTAGAAAAAATTCTCCTGTGAAGGAGACTTTGTGTTTGTATAGTATTAACTTATTTTAAAAAAAAAAAATGCGATGAGTATATAGTAGGTGTATACATTTATCAATCTGGACTTAGGGATTCTTTTTAAAGTCAGTATAAATGATTTATTCCTATTACTCATTTCTGTGCTCAAATTGTGCCAGTATTGCCAGTGGTGCCTGTCCCTGTTCACACGTCCTGTCAGTGTTGTGTGAGTCAGTGGCGTCCTGGGTGGTTGGGGGTGTAAGGGTTGTTTACCACTGTGTGCCTCATTGCCGTGATCTCACATTTCAGGTTTTTGAGGTCTGTTTTTTGGTAAGCCCTGCTGCTTTCTCTTTCTCCTATACATTGCTTTGATTCATGTCTCCCTCCCTTTTTCTTATTGCTTCTAAATTTGCTGTGGTTTGGAGCCTGGATTCGCAAACCTGAAATGATGTCGTGTTAAGGGTGACTAGGTGTGAGTTGCCAGCCTACAGTGGGGACGGGAGCTGGGCTTGGGGTGCCCCTCAGGATCAGGAGGAGGACGTGAGGGAATATCCTGGTAGCTTACAGGGTTTTGGCAGTTGAGGTTGTAGGCTGAGTTTTCCTGTGGGGAGCTAGTTTTCAACTGAATGAAGTCCTGTTTGGGGGAATTGAAGGAATGAAACTGATCTTCTGGAGTGGAACTCCCTGTCCTTCCTGCAGTAGCTGTTCCGGGGGGATCCTTTGCTTGACTGTTTTCTCCGAGCACCCTTGTCCTATCACACACCGCGCACATCTCCGCTTCTCTGAATTTCAGGCCAAGTCCTGCATCTGCCATGTCTGTGGTGTCCACCTCAACAGGCTGCATTCCTGCCTCTACTGTGTCTTCTTCGGCTGCTTCACAAAGAAGCATATTCACGAGCACGCGAAGTCGAAGCGGCACAACCTGGGTGAGGCGAGCTTCTGGGATGGGGATAGTTGTGGCCCCCAAATCGCTACTCTTTGATTTGCAGTTCCACTCTTCCAAAAGTCTATTTTGTCATTTATCTCAAGCAATGTGTGCCCCTCACTGATGACACTTGTTACAGGAAGTGAAAGGGACAAGCCGAGCTTGGCTGAATCGCACCCCCAGTTTGCCTTAGCATCGATGGTCCTGAGTGAATGGCCTGCCGTCTATGTCTGGCTGACTTCCTGTGAAAAGTTACACTATCCCTGCCAATGAAATATTAGACCCTCATCCTTCCCTGAAGCGCATATGGTTAGGAATCATCTTAGGCAAACATTTGTAAAGAAAAAGCTTCATGCAGTTCGAGACCAGCCTGACCAGCGTGGTGAAACCCTGTCTCTACTAAAAAATACAAAAATGTAGCCGGGCGTGGTGCCACATGCCTGTAATCCCAGCTACTTGGGAGGCTGAGGCAGGAGAATGGCTTGAACCCAGGCGGCAGAGGTTGCAGTGAGCTCAGATTGTGCCATTGACCTCTTGTTGCCTAGTCTGGAGTCCACTCAGGTCAGCACGGGGTTGGGTGTGCACAGGTGATTTTATGGCCTTCAGCAATGGGTTTCATTGTTTGAAGTCACACAGTCCTGAAAAGGCTCCCTTAGCATTGTGTGTGGCCTCAAGATAAATTTACCTTTCACAGCCTCACAAAATCGAAGTCATTCTACATTCTAGAAGTTACATAAAATGCTTGGCTTTTTTTTTTTTGTTTGTTTGTTTTTTTGAAATGGAGTCTCACTCTGTCACCCAGGGTGGAGTATGGTGGTGCAATCTTGGCTCACTGCAATCTCTCCCTCCTGGGTTCAAGCATTTCTCCTGCCTCAGCCTCGTAACTGGGATTACAGGTACCTGCTACCACGCCTGGCTAATTTTTACATTTTTAGTAGAGACGGGGCTTCACTATGTTGGCAGAGTTGGTCTCAAAACTCCTGACCTCAGGTGATCCTCCTGTCTTGGCCTCTCAAAGTGCAGGGATTACAGGTGTGAGCCGCCGCACCTGGCCTTGGCTTTGTTTTCTGACTCTGTGCGCTAAATGTTTCTTCTGCACAGTGGTGTTTTCCTTGGAATGCTTATGAGGTTGACAGGATATCCTTGAGAATAGCATTTTCAAGGAGTCCATGCCAGAGACCTGTTTTAGGGAATAATCCATGTGAGCCTAGTGATTCCAGGTAAAGATATTTCTAGGCCTTTCCCCCTGAAGTTCTGTCATCTGATGCCCTCTTAAAAACATTAGCCTAAAAAGACCAATTGGAAACAATGTGAGTCCATCAAGTTACTGCAGTCACCCATGTCTCTTAAAGCTCTCTACAAGGAGTGCTTGTGGGAAAGGATAAGACCCACAGCTTTAACTGAGGCTGACACAGAAAATGTGTCTGGTATTTTTTTTTGGAGACAGGGTCTTGCTTTTTCTGGAGTCCAGGCTGGAGTACAGTAGTACAGTCATGGCTCCCTGTGGCCTCGACCTCCTGAACTCAGGAGATCCTCCTGCCTTAGCCTGTCATTGGGACCACAGGCACACACCACCACAGCTGGAATCCCAGCACTTTGGGAGGCCGAATAACTTCCTGTGTTTAAAAATTTTTTGTAGAGGCAAAGTCTCAATATGTTGCCTAGGCTAGTCTTGAACTCCTGGGCTCAAGTGATCCTCCGGATGTGGCCTTCCAAAGTGCTGGGATTACAAGTGTGAGCCACCATGCCTGGCCACAGTGTCTGATTTTTTTCCTAGTAAAAAAATTTTTTTTTTTTTTGAGATGGAGTCTCACTCTTGTTCGGGCTGAACTGCAGTGGCACAATCTCAGCTCACTGCATCCTCCACCTCCCAGGTTCAAGTGATTCTCCTGCCTCAGCCTCCCGAGTAGCTGGGACTACAGGCGTGCACCAACATGCCCGGCTTATTTTTGTATTTTTAGTAGAGACAGGGTTTCACCATGTTGGCCAAGATGGTCTCCATTTCCTGACCTTGTGATCCACCCACCTCGGCCTCCCAAAGTACTGGGATTACAGGCATGAGCCACTGAGCCCGGCTAATTTTTTTTTTTTTTTTTTTTTTTAAGAACTGAGCTGACAGTGGAGCGGTGTGGCTTGCACCTGTAATCCCAGCACTTTGGGAGGCTGAGGCAGGCAGATTACCTGAGCTCAGGAGTTCAAGACCAGTCTGGGCAACATGGTGAAATCCTGTCTCTACAAAAAATTTAAAAATTAGCAGGGCATGGTGGTGTGTGTCTGTGATCCCGGCTACTCACTCAGGAGGCTGAGGTGGCAAGATTCCTTGAGCCTAGGAGGTCAAGGCTGTGGTGAGCTGTGGTCAAGCCACTGCACTCCCACCTGGGTGACAGAGCAAACCCCTGCCTCAAAGAAATAAAATAAAAAAGAAGGGAGACGATTTAAAGCAAAACATACCTCTACCTTATAATATGACGTGTTTATGATCCCACTGTTTTCCTATGGACACCTGGAAGCTGTCGCCTCAATATCACACTGTTTTGCCACAGCTACAGTTATTGTAAAGGAAACATTTCTTTAATTTCTAGGTGACACGGTAGTGGTTGATACTAAAGAAAGCTTTAAGTAACAGATGAAAATGAGTAAGTCAGTCATTGCCAGGGGACGTATCTCATTTGCAACTAAGAGTAACTGGTTGTGAAAAGGCTGCTTGAAAGTAGGGCCTCAGGTTGTAACAGTGAGTTCCCTGGCCTTTCTGGAAGGAGAGCTGAGGGCACACAGGGCCCTGATTGGCCGCAGGTGACCAGGCTGCCTAATCCACGACGAGGGATTGGCAGAGAGTGATGACTTCTGACATGGAGGAAGTAAAGGGAGAGGATGCTGATCAGGACCGGGTGGGTGTGATAGAATTCTGTAGTAGCTCCGTAGTGTAGATACTTGCTTTGAATAGGGATAAATGAAGAATGTTTCTGCTCTGATTCTCAGACCAATGTATGCTGCTGTTACACCTGGGCTGGGATTCAGTGTGGTGAAAAGGGTTATGGAGCATTGGAAATATATTTGTACTTAAGAAAGTTGTGTCTGGGCATGGCGGCTCACACCTGTAATCTTAGCACTTTGGGGGAGCCCCAGGTGAAATTCACATAACATACAGTTTTTTTTTTGTTTTTTGAGACAGAATTTCACTCTGTCACCCAGGCTGGAGTGCAGTGGCGCAATCTTGGCTCACTGCAACCTCCTCCTCACGGGTTCAAGCGAGTCTCCTGCCTGATGCTCCTGCGGCTGGATTAGAGGAACAACCCCAGCAGTACTTAAGCTCTCCCAGGGTGCACCTGCAAATGTGGGGCTGAAGAGTACCAAATGCTGCCAGTAATCCCTGAGTAGCTGGGATTACAGGCATGCACCACCAGCCCAGCTAAGTTTTGTATTTTTAGTAGAGATGGGATTTCACTGTATTGGCCAGGCTGGTCTCAAACTCCTGACCTTAAGCGATCTGCCCTCCTCGGCCTCCGAAAGTGCTGGGCTTACAGGTGTGAGCCACTGCTTCCGGCCACATAACATCCAGTTAACTTTTTTTTTTTTGAGAAGGAGTTTCTCTCTTTTTGCCCAGGCTGGAGTGCAGTGGTGCAATCTTGACTCCTTGCAACTTCTGCCTCCCAGCTTCAAGCAATTCTCCTGTCTCAGCCTCCCAATTAGCTGGGATACAGGTGTGTGCCACCATGCCTGGCTACTTTTTTGTCCTTTAGTAGAGACAGGGTTTCATTATGTTGGCCAGGCTGATCTCGAACTCCTGGCCTCAAGTGATCTGCCCACCTCAGCCTCCTAAAGTGCTGGGATTACAGGCATGAGCCACAGCTCCTGGCCTATTAGTCCCATTTTATAGAAGATGCAGTTGAGAAACTGTGGGAGATCCATCTTCAGGTAGTTATGGGTCAAGATGTCAATCAAGGTCATCTGATGAGAAACTATTTTACCCCTGTCCTTAAGGTAAGAGTAGTGAATGCTGCCAACCACAAAAGTCTTAGCAGGTTGCTGTTGTGTTCTTTATGGTGATGGTGTCAGGGATCCTAGATGGAGGGAAGCACAGTCACTCTGTGTCAGGTGGCCAGGAGGGAAATTACCCAATGCAGATGTACCAGTTGTAAAATACCACACATTCAGAGAAGGTGGCAGAGGTCCTGATCCTGGAGTATTGGCTACTTTGAAAAGTATGTGTGGGTCCCCTCTGTTTTTCAGCCCTGGGCATGAGCTCCCAAACACAGTGCACGCCCCTCAGCTGCTCAGGATAGGAGACCCTGCTGGACTGGGCACTGCGGCTTGGGCATAGGAGGGTGCCGTGAACAGTCAGTGTCTCCAGAACGTCACTGTGTTTAACTCTGCCCTGCAGCATTTCCTTGTTGTTTTTAATTCATCTCAGTTTCTCCTCCCTCCTTGCTCTCTTCAGCCATTGATCTGATGTATGGCGGCATCTACTGCTTTCTGTGTCAGGACTACATCTATGACAAAGACATGGAAATAATCGCCAAGGAGGAGCAGCGGAAGGCTTGGAAAATGCAAGGTTTGGTTCTGCCTCAGTTTACCTCCCTGACCCTGCAATTCCCGCATGTCCATCAAGGGCAGACCCTATAGGAGAAAGAGAAGTACCTAGTAGGAAGGTGGCGGCTGGTGGGAAGAGGCCCCCCCACCTTCCCCTAAGGCCCGCAGTGGAGTCAGCTGAAGCACTACAGGGGAGGGGCTAGCGTCGAGGCATGCATAGCTGTCCCTGTGCCTGGGACCACTTACAAGGTGTTACCTTGCAGGCCCCCCATGGGCCTGCGGCTGGGTTAGGGGAACAACTCCAGCAGTACTTAAGCTCTCCCAGGGTGCACCTGCAAATGTGGGACTGACCAGTGTGGTGAGGTCTCACCTCTGGGGAACAGGCGACTCCATATCCGGAAATCCCAGAGTGGTTTGCCCTCAGCTCTACTGGATTCTAGCAAGCGATCTCTTATAATGTCGTGTGTAAACATACCTGCTTCCTCCCAGGAGGGCAGACTATTTTCTGAATGAGTTGTGGTAGAATCTCTTTGAAAACTCTGGACTGTTTGAGTGTTGTTAAATCCATGTCAACAGAGTGAACCCAGCAGATGGAAACCAGGAGAGTCTCCCGCCAGCCCCCTGCCCCGCACAGTCAGATCCTTGCTCTTGGAGCCGCCCTCGTGGCTCGTGCACCAGTGTGGGTTTCCCACCTGCCGTCGCCTTTCTGTGCCACACGCTCTGGTTATTGGCTACACCGAGTGAGAGGTGCAGACCTCATGCAGTCACGTTCTTTATTATTTATTTCTTCTTGGCTTCCCTGAGTTGATTTTCTTTTTGTTTTTGGTTTTTAGTTCTGACAGATGCTCATAGTGGTTGCCAGTGACAGGTGTGGTTTGCCCTAGTTGACAGGCGAGCATCTGATCTCTCTGGTAGCAAAGCCATTGCTGTTTGCAAAGGAAACGTATGAACCTGGCGCCTGTTTTACATTCTTGCCTTGATTACTCTCCAGTGGAAACACCCCAGTGTTTTGAGAAGGCAAGAATAGCAACAGGCACTCTTTCAATGAGCAGAATTATTTGTGTTTAACAAGTCTTTTCTGGAGAGCAATCTCTGACTTGTGTTCCCTATTCTTTTCCTTCAGAAATTTAATAACATTGTGACTTAAGTGTGGGAGTAATGTTTTGTGCAGAGCATTAAAAGCACAGGCCTAAGAGATGTATGTCCAGGCTTAAAATGGAATTCTTCTAGAATCATTTCATAATTCCATCTATCCAACACACTGTGTCTTTAAGAGTATTTTGAAGTATTCAGAAATGTTGGCTGGCACGGAACAAGTACCTCTGAGTGCAGAGGGTGTGTGCTGAGTGGAATACGATGCTAATTAGCATTTACACCGCTCTTGGTGAATATTTTGTGGCACACACGTTTTTAACTGTTGGATCTATTTTAGTTTGGTAACTGTGCTGTGTTTACGCTATTCAGTTAGCTGGAAAGCGCATGTTCTCTCCTTCGATTTCACTTGTTTGCAGGAGAATGCTTCATGTAAGTTCCCATGGTGCTGATGCTGCCATCTCTGGGCTGAAGGATGGAAGACATTTGAAAAACAACTGTGCCGGGCGCAGTGGCTCACGCCTGTAATCCCAGCACTTTGGGAGGCCGAGGCGGGTGGATCACCTGAGGTCAGGAATTCGAGAGCAGCCTGACCAACGTGGAGAAACCCCGTCTCTACTAAAAATACAAAATTAGCTGGGCATTTTGGCGCATGCCTTTAATCTCAGCTGAGACTATAGAATCGCTTGAACCCGGAAGGCGGAGGTTGCGGTGAGCTGAGATCGTGCCATTGCACTCTGGCCTAGGCAACAAGAGCGAAACTTCTGTCTCAAAAAAAGGAACTGTTTTGGCATGGGCGTTGGGGTAGTCTAGACTAGAGGTGCTACTTTTCTTTTTGCAGGAACATAGCTCACATGCTCACATCCTCTGTGAGAAGCTCCTTGTGGTGTTGTATGTAGCCCATCAGCACAGGAGGGTTTGAGAAGGCCGTGGTGCTGTGGCTGTCACTCAACTGAAATGCACCCTGACAGATAGCATAGCACCACAGCTTTTATGTGTAAACACACTTGATGTGAAAATTTCGCTAATAGCACCTGGAACTGTCCTTCATCTGCTCAGGCGCCGGAGAGAAGTTTTCAACCTGGGAACCAACCAAACGGGAGCTTGAACTGCTGAAGCACAATCCGAAAAGGAGAAAGATCACCTCGAACTGCACCATAGGTGGGTGGAGGGCGTTGTCTGTAGTCGCGTTGTCACTCAGCTCTGCTGCTTTCCAGAGTTTCAAAGTAAATACAGAAATAGGGGTTTCGTAAGTCCACGTGATTCTGTTGAAACCCTGCGTAACTGTCACTCATCGATGTGCTCAGTGACCAGCTCTGGAGCACCTGTTCTCTGCAGGGACATGCGGTGGGCTTGGGGCACAGAGCGATGTGTGGCGGTGGCCCCTGCCCTTGCCACATTCTGCGTCTGTGTGTAAAGGGACTCAAGTTGATTCTGGCCAGGGTGAGGCTGGGACAGTAATCTTCGGGGAGAGAAATTATGTGTGTGAGTGTGTTTGCTGATTTTCTACAAATTGAGGGAAAACCTTTTATAACTTTTTTTTTTGAGACAGATTCTTTCTCTGTTGCCCAGGCTGGAGTGCAGTTCTGCCATCTTACCTCACTGCAGCCTCTGTCTCCTGGGCCCAAGCGATCTTTCCACCTTAGCCTCCCAAGTAGCTGGGATTGCAGGTGCACACCACCGTGCTTGGTTAATTTTTGTGTTTTGCGTAGAGACATGGCTTCACAGTGTCGCCCAGGCTGGTCTCAAACTCGGGCTCCAGTGATCCTCGTATCTTGGCTTCCCAAAGTGCTGGGATTACAGATGTGAGCCGCTGCACCTGGCCCTAGAACATTTTTTAAAAGGTGTTTTGTTTGTGTGTTAGGCTCCATTCTGACCTGGCCTGTTGTAGAAACTGTATTTGTGTAATTCTGTGAAAGTACACAATGGCCAGAGTGAGAGGGGGTGATGATGGGGGACATTCTTCAATACCGCTTATGTAAAAGTGGCGTCAAAACGAGGAAAATGCGACATCTTGTTATTTTCTGGCTTCTTGAATGAATGAATAAAAGAAAATGAGTATGTGGAGGGAGAGGAAGCCGCTGGGATCCAGCAGCGCCTGTGGTTCACACAGGTAATAACTCTTGCTCTCTGGTGACTTCTGTGCAGGTCTGCGCGGCCTGATCAACCTTGGGAACACATGCTTCATGAATTGCATTGTGCAGGCTCTGACCCACACGCCACTTCTGCGGGACTTCTTCTTGTCTGACAGGCACCGCTGCGAGATGCAGAGCCCCAGCTCCTGTCTGGTCTGTGAGATGTCCTCACTGTTTCAGGAGGTGAGTACCATTGACTTCTGCAGGGGAGCATTTCCATAAAAAAATAAATGAAATAAGGTGGCCTCTGATAAAGGAAGATACCTTAAGAACCTTTTGTGGTAAGTTAATGTTTAATATACATGTCTATTATGGAAAACACGGTTTTCCTAAAAGGGAAGACGTGGCATGAGTTTCAGGGACACGCTGCTGACTCAGAACAGAGGAGCTCTTTGGGAGGCATGTGGCAGAGTTCCCTGGCAGGTGACATTTGTCTCTAAAGACGGGGATGACTCTCCCCCTTCCTCTTCCTCCATGGTCTGCCTTCCTGGCTCAGAAAGGCATGCATGTGCCAGCTTCCTGCGTCCTCCTGGAATGTGGGTCTTCGCCGCTCCCAGGCCTCTCTAAGATGCCCCGTCAGAGCCTCTTTTCTCATGAGCTATGTGCTGCATGTTGGTGGTTCCTGTCCATGTCTGTCCCCAGTCCAACATCAGAGCATGGCAGTGCTCAGGGCGAGGCACGTAAGGGCTGTCACCTCAGCCCCCACCAGCTCTATGACGTGCTTCTCAGAGCTGAAGCAGCTCAGTTACCTCACCTAAAAACCAGAATGGTACCTCCTTCAGGTGCCTTGCACAGGTGCCAGCCAACAGCCCTGGCCTGTTTCTGTTAGTAACCTCAGCAAGAGACGCAGCCACGCGTGCTTGCTCATGTGTGGTCATTGGGCGCTTTTGCGGGACAGCTGCAGAGTCGAGCAATTGGACAGAGGCTGTCCATCCTGCAAAGCTGAAATTATTCGCTGCCTGGGCTGGCCTTCCTTTCCTTTCCGCTTTCCTCTCCCCTTTCCTTCACCTTTCCCCTTTCCTTTCCTTTTTTTTTTCTCTCTTTCTTTCTTTTCTTTTTTTTGAAATGGAGTCTCGATCTGTTGCCCAGGCTGGAGAGCAGTGGCACAGTCTTGGCTCACTGCCACCTCTGCCTTCCCGGTTCAAGTGATTTTTCTGCCTCAGCCCCCCCGAGTAGCTAGAATTATGGGTACATACCACCACACCCATCTAAATTTTGTATTTTTAGTAGAGATGGGGTTTCACCATATTGGCTAGGCTGGTCTTGAATTCCTGACCTTGTGATCCACCCTCCTCGGCCTCCCAACGTGCTGGGATTACAGTTGTGAGCCACCGCATCCAGCCTCTGCCTGGGCCTTGCCAGCCTGTAGTTGAGTCTAACCCATTTCCTCTACGTACCTGCAATGTACTGTAACTAATGGGGCCACAGCCCAAATAAGAGAAAGGAGGATGCAGCTAGGAAATTGGTGGGTGGTTGTGTGACTGGCTTTAGTGATAGTCTAACACAAGTGTTAGATTGTTTTCAGGTTTGTTAAGGTGTAAATGACAGTCATAACCACCTTTTAGTGCATAGGTACCAGTTTTGATGAACGCACAGTTGTGTAACTGCTGCTACTCAAGATGAAGAACCGTCACCTCCCCAAACTCCCTCGTGCCCCTCTGAAGTCAACCCCTAGTCCCCAGACCCTGACAGCCGCCAATCTGTCTTCGGTCCTTCGAGTGTCCTTTAGCAGCACATCATCCGGATGGATGCATGCAGGAAGTAGCCTTTCTGAATCTGGCTGCCCCTGCTTAACTTTGTACTTGTGGATTCACCCGTGTCTTCGTGTGCAGCTGAGTTGGGTTCTAGTATGTAGATGGGCTGTAGTTTAGTTGTCTGTTTCCCAATTCAGACACATTTGGGTGGTCTCTGGTTTTCGGGCCTTTTTGATGAGGAATAAAACTGCCATGAATTGTATATGCACAGGAAAGACCCCTCTGTGGGTTATGACCTGGTTAAGAAGCCGTGGAATGGACAGTGTGCTACTGGGTCTGGCGTCCTGAGTTGAGTTGGCAGAGAGGGTTGACTGGCAAGCCCTGAGCTAACTGCCATTAGCCTCAGAGCCAGCGAGTCCTGTGGCTGATCCTCGTGAATTCTGCATTGTCACATGATGTGCTTCCCGTTGCGGAGGTGCTGCTCTCCATGGACCTGCACGGTTTGGCTGGTGCTTTGAGGATACCAGTATTGGGCAAATCAAGTTACCTTTATTTGCATGTGATCTCACAGTAGCAAGTCATAATTCATCTTTTAGCCTTATATGTGGAAAACTAGATGGTGGAAAGGTAAAAATTCATGTGAGGACTCAAAAAGTCCAAGGAGCCCAGATAAAAATAGATTTTGCAAAACGTAGAAAAGTAAAATTCAACCATTTGTGTCAGATGAGCCACAGCTAGTGGTAGGCAGCTGATAAAGGCTTTGATTGTGTGTCCTCTGTGTTCAGAGTCTACATTTATTCCTGACAAGGTTTCCCTTTCCCGTCTTCTGGCAGTTTTACTCTGGACACCGGTCTCCTCACATTCCGTATAAGTTGCTGCACCTGGTGTGGACCCACGCGAGGCACCTGGCAGGCTACGAGCAGCAGGACGCCCACGAGTTCCTCATCGCGGCCCTGGACGTGCTCCACCGACACTGCAAAGGTGGGCCCTGGGCTCTGCACCCTCCATGCCTTTGCAGGGGGTCAGGGCAGGATGCTTCCCTTGGAGGGGAAGGAAGCAAAGTGCCAGTGTGCACTCAGGCAAAAGGGGTTATGGGAGACACATTGCGTTGTTTTGTAGCCGTTGTCATCATGTTTCCAATAAGAAACACCATTACTAATGAGCTCAGACAGGCTCCTCCTAGTTTATTTTTAAGAGGCGAGGAAATAGTTCCGGCAGCACGGCAGGTGCT
>PVKV010029918.1:0-22971 GCA_004027835.1 Alouatta palliata | reverse complement strand
ATGGACAGGATGATTGTGTAGGGGGATGTCTGAGGCACTGCAGGTTGAGGTCATGGACAGGATGATGGTGTGGGGGAGATGTCTGGGGCACTGCAGGGTGAGGTTGTGGACAGGATGATTGTGTGGGGGGATACCTGGAGCACTGCAGGGTGTTGGCTGGAATTTCAGCTTCTAGCCTCTGGATGCTAGTAGCACCCTCCAAGTTGTGACTAACAAGAATGTCCCCTGGTAAAAAAACTACTGGCCTCCAGCTAAAGATCACACAGCTAAGTCATGACAGAGTCAGGTGAGGGGCCCTGGTTTCCAGACTCCCGGATCTGCCCTTTCCAGGTTGGGCAACAGAATGAAGCTCTTAACCCTCACAGAGCTCAGAGAATTCATCAAGAGTACTTCCACCGATCTTGAGGGAGCTAAGAGGGTTTAGGAGGCAAAGGAGCCAATGGACAGAAGAGATCTGTGGAACTCCGGGCAGCGCATCCCTCTGCCCAGCCTCCCTGTCTACGAATAGAACCTGGCCAGTGAGTCACTGAGTCAGCTTCTATGGTGGTCTGCTACTACACGATATGGTTTAGAAATTCATAAGATGTGTGTCAGGAGCTGACAGGTTTAGGGGAGAGAATAGAAGAGGCGGAGGAATGTCTCCCCATGAATGCTGACCCTCCACATACCCAGAACCTGGGATGAGCCCCTGTGCCTCATTGAGTGAGTACGATCGTTTCAGCCAGGTAGACATCGGCTTGGGTCTGACCTCCATGCTTGTGTGCAAGTCCTGATTCACAGAGTTTCTTTGGCACTTTCGTGTAAGCTGTAACAGGAGCCGATCTACACAGGGCTCCCTTCTGTCTTTTCCTTTAAGTCGGCTCACATTTCTCTCCTGGTCACAGCTGCAGAGGACACGCACAGCATGCGATGTGAGGAGTGTGGCAGGTAATGAGTGCCCCGGGGTATTGCCACTTTCTGACAGATGAGGACAAATGTAATTTCCAGGGAATTCATAGCTGAGAGATTAGAAGTTTTCCTGCTGGGCCTAATTCCGGAGCCAGGTATGAACCTGTGTTTCCCTTGTATAAAGAGAAGAGAATTCTGTCACTGGGGCTGTGGATGGAGCCAATTTTAACATTTGTGTTTTGAGCTCTATCGATAGCTCGTAGGGTCCGCTAGGCAGGTCCAAGGTACCTTTCCTTTAGACACAGGTTTCACTTCGTGGCTGTGCCTACATGCAATGCAGTCACTTGATTCAGCCCTCTGAGTCTTTGTCTCAGTGGTGCCAGAAATAACAAAATAGAAACTGAACTGTGACATGAAGTGATTTTTGGGTAGAAAAAACAGCCTCTAAGAACAGAGTTAATGAACTGAGAGAAAATGGTTTCTGGTTAGGCTACTAGAAACTGTGGTTTTTATCCTCATAAATCATTGCCTTAGGGGAAAAAAAGGCCTTTCTAAACTTTTCCTGTCCTATTTCCTTTTTCTTTTTTGAATGAATGAACAGTAGGGTCTGTCTTTCTGAGTTATTTTCTTCCTAGCAACCTGGTCATAATCCAGAGGGAAAAGCAAATTAGATGGACTCTGCGAGCTGTATTTCATTGCCATTGGTGTGTGAATCACAGTGCTCTAATTCCCACCAGATAAAGGAAGAACATTCTGGAAACTTTGCACAAAGAAAAATTAGTGTTTATCCCTACAGTTGAAATTTTCTAGGAAAAAAATAGCAACAAATTAGGTTTTGAAAAAGGAGAGGCAGGCACGGTAGGGTGCCTCTGTAGCCCTAGCCACTCGGGAGGCTGAGGCGGGAGGACCACTGGAGCCCAGGAGGTCAAGGCTGCTGTGAGCTCTGATTGCACCACTGCACTCCAGCCTGAGCAACAGCGCCAGACTCTGTCTCTAAAAAAGGAAATGTTAAAAAGGAGCGTTGATTTTCATGAACACTAATCTGTATTTCTGAAGGTTTCCCTTCCCCCTTGGAGGAAGAGTGGCAGTGGGCTGGCTCTCTCGGGGAAGGGGATGTGGGTGTCCCCTGAGACAGGGGTTTCCTCCAGGGTCTGCCCCTGAAGTACCTGAGGTTTGGACACCTCTGCCCACTCCCCTCTGCCATGTTTTTCCAGCTGTACAGTGGCGATAATCACTGTGTCCCCTGTCATTACCGTAACGCTCTGAGCACAACTGCTTAACAGCTGGGAAAGAACTCTGCCTTTGCAAAACAACGCCGAGTTGTAACAGGCTAAAACCCCCTTGTGCCCACCCAGTATTTCCTAATCATTTGCCTCTTCTGCGCTCCACCACGCACGCTCTTCCCTTTGCCAGTGGGACGTCAGAGATTCTCCTCTCTCTTCCCTCTCCGCCCGCAAGAGCAGCCCTTGCTTGCAAATGCAGAGAGAAAAAGATACTGCCTGAGTGAGCAGGTGCTCCCGTCAGACCCTGGGAGAAATAACAGGTTTCTGGAAGAGTTTCATAAAGGGACTATTTACAAAAGTGTGGATGGGCTGTAAAAAATGAAAAAGGTGAATTAGATAGCCCAGAGTGGTCACAGCAGAGTGCCAGGATGCTCGAGGTCTGAAGGGTCAAAAGGAGGAAGCAGTGTTGAGGGCAGAGGACAGGAAGGCGTGGCAGAGTCCCCGGACTTGCCTCCCCCCCAGAGTGCAAGGGGGTTCTGCCGACATGGTCCAGGCAGGCACACTTCCTGGACACCAGGAGAGTGGAAAAGGGGGAGACTGAGGCTGGAGGGTGGAGGAAAATTGTCTCAGCATGGATCAGAGCAGTCTTTCAAAAGAGCCCTCCTGGCTCCCTGGGACTGAAAGCCCTCCTTACTTACCTTCAGCTCCCGCCACCTCTCTTTGTCCTTGGATGGATACAGCACATGCCTCCCGCTTGCCACCGACCCTGTGATTTCTCCTCCTCTTTGCTGCCCTCATTCATGTTTCCACTCATGTTGTCATAATGGATGGAAAAGCTAAAGGCGATTTCCAGTCATCTCTCGCTGCTGACAGCGGGAAGTTTGTTCTGCTGTCAGAGCGGCACAGACCCGAGATGGTGGCTTTGTCCCGAGTTCATTTCATCCATTTCCCTCAGCACAGAGCACCTTCCTCGGCAACTCCTGCACAATCGCATTCTGGCTGAGTGGGACGCAACGGCACAGGGAGACCTTGGGCCACTCCTCAGCCGTCTCCACACATAAGGAGAAATCAGATGCTCACCCTTTGGACGTCCATCCTTGTGGTCCTTTGAGTAACATCTAAACAGTTGTTTCTTCAGATACGTGGTCCATTCTCAAGAGACCTACAGGAGTGGGTACCATGTGGACGAATATTCACCAGGCTGTCTATCCCCACTTTTCTTCCGAGTTCCAACCAAGAACTATTGAGGGCTTTGCCCATGATCAGAATAGCAAATATATTTTCATTTCGTGGCTGTGCCTACATGCAAAGCAGCCACTCGATTCAACCCTCTGAGTCTTTGTCTCAGTAATGCCAGAAATAACAAAATAGAAACTGAACTGTGACATGCAATGACTTTTGGGTAGGAAAAACAGGCTCTAAGGTTTTGCCGCAAATACATTCTTGAGCATTATAGTGAGGAAGATAGAAAGACTGATTGATTGATTGAAAAATAGAAGATAGGGAGATAGAGAAGGAAGCTTGTGTGTGTTTGTTTCAAAGAATGGGGTTGGTTTTCTTACAGCCACCTATTCTCTTGCCTGGAGCTGTGTTCCATGAGTGGCTCTGTTTGTAAGATGGGAAACTGGTGTATGGGTCTTACAGGTCTTCAGTTCCTGTGACAGTGCACAGCCACAGCTTCAGGAACACCCTGCTCTCTGGTGAAAAGACATTCAACGGGGAGGGAGAGGGTGTGGATGCTGCATTGGCTCCACCACATGTAATTATTGAACTTTGTGTGTTCGTTACTTTACCTCTCTGGGTCTCAGGGACCTTATCTGGGAATGCAGCAAGGCTGGGGGTGGTAGTTCATGCCTGTCATCCAGCATGTTGGGAGGCTGAGGTGGGAGGATTGCTTGAGCCCAGAAGGTCGAGGCTGCAGTGAGCTGAGACTGGGTCACTGCACTCCAGCCTCTGCAACACAGAGTGACTCTGTCTCAAGAAAAAAAGAGAGGAAGGAAGAAAGGAAAGAAGGGAGGGAGGGAGGGAGGATGCATGCTTGGGAAGAGAGAGAGGAAGGGAGAGAGAAAGAAAGCACACAAGAGAAGGAAAGAAAGAGGGAAAGAAAAGAAAGCACAATAAGCCTGAAGTGGCAGTTACTCTCCAAGGGAACGGTGTGGAGTAACTGCCATTTGACTAGTACTCAAGTACTCGGTGTAGCTGCTGCATCCAGGCAACTGCTGAGACTTGAGCAAGGACCTTTACAGCCTTTGGAAGTCCGATCCGTCAGACTCGAAAGGGAGCATGATACGAAACGTCACGTGTGTGTGTCTGCTGAATGATGACTGGGTCCGCTTCAGCGAGAGCTACGTGAGCTGTGAATTTACCTTGTGCCCATCAGGGGGTCACTGTATTCCTCAGTCGGTCAATAAACCACACAGTAAAGGTTTCAGTAATAGCAGAACAGTTTCAAAGGACTTGTTACCATGTATCAAGTCAATAACATAATTTTTGAAAATCCCTGAATACAAATTTGCACAATTTTGAGTTGTTTTACAACTTATCAGGCCATTAATCTAGTTTTAAAAGTCTCTTAATATACATAATAAGAGCCTGTGCTTTTTTTATGTATATAAAAAGTGCTGAAATACGTTTCGGCATACTAAACTGCGTCAGCACGAGGAAAACAAAAGACTTCAGAGAGTTCCGAGCAGCCTGCGAAGCAACCGTAAACACGTTCAGTGTGCGGTCTGTGTTGTGCACGATTTGTACGCAATAAATCACTTGATGGAGAGGGTCTGTTTGTCTTCTTGCCTTGTCTCCCCAGGTAGGCAACTGTGGTACAAAGGAACAGGCACAGGACCTAGCGCCAGGGCTGGGTTTGAGTCCCATTTCTGCCACCTGCTTTTTATGAGACCCTAGGGAGGCCTTTTGCTCCTTCATACCTGTCTCCTACTTAGCACTCATGTGCCCACCTTAGAGGGCAGCTGTCAGGATTGCCACGGGGCCAGGCGGAGGTGAGCCGTCAGCAGCAGCGTGCTGAATGTAAAGCGCATGAGTGACACGGAGCATGGGAGTAGCCAGTATCCCTCCTCGCCACCTGCACCCCGCAAAATAACTCCACCCCCCACGCCAAGCAGTCATAATTCAGACACACTCAACCCAGCCAGTATAACCACCCCTCCCCACCCCCAGAAAGTGGAAGGAGAAAGGATTTAGAATCTGGGCTTTGAAAACATTTCCAGCCTTCTATCTAATTTGTCATTATTATTTATAGAGCACTCTTTCTCTTCCATCGTATCTCCTTTCATTTCCAGAGCATTCCCAGGGAAGATACCGCTTCCAAATACTCCTGTCTCTACTTCCCTAACTCCTGACTTAAACACCTCCCAGTCCTGCAGAGCTGAGCGCCAGCTGTGTGGAAGGCACTATGAGCGAGACTGGGGTTGTAAAGATGAGTAACACACAGGCTTGCTTTCAAGGCACTCACGGTCTTACAAATTTGAAAATGAGTTTTGGCCTGGAGCCTGAAACTTCCAGATTTGAATACCATCTCTGGGGCCAATCCTGGCTGAGACTCTGTCTCTCTCTGCATGAGCTGCCTGCCACCATCAGGTCCCCGCCCAGATACCTCCCTTTTTGTTCCTGGAAACCTAGGGCTACCAAGCATGGTTGTGCAAGTTGTGGACTGCACAAAGGTGTCACATCTAAGGGTGCATCGTTGACATCAGAAACATCGTGGGCTTTGGGATTTATTGGAACCTTTTCAATCAGCCTGGCATTGACTTGCTGGAGGAAATTCGTGACAGTCTCGTTCACTCCGTTTTTATAGATGAATATTTCTTAGCATGAATGAGAGTTTATTCGGTTTGTTCCGGGTGGAGCTCACGAGAGCCGTCTCCACTGCTGCCCAAGGACCCGTTGCCGTTGGGCTGTGTTACAGGTGAATGGTATCATCATAAGCTCCGTGATGCCTGAACCTGAATGGGCTTCAGGGTGGGCGTGGGTTACATCACCACCCCACTTGCAGTGTGTCAGAACCAACAAAACAGCCGAGAGGCTGCCAGGGCTTACCCACCCAACAAAGCGTGATTCCACGTCTCCTCCCCCCTGCCCAGTGAGTGCCCCCTGGTTTGAATGACTGGCATATTCTGGAATACTTCCACCAAATCCAAACATCATTCTGGATGAACTGTGAAACAGGTCAGAGCTCACAAGAGGATCCTCTGTAGAAGCAGAGGCCCTTTCCCTGGGGAAATCACCTTCCTAAGTTTTCTGATTTTAATAACTGATATAGTTCAAGTATTTGTCCCCACGCAAATCTCGTGCTCACTCTTAATCCCCAGTGCTGGAGGGGGGCCTGGTGGGAGGGGACTGGATGGTGGCAATGGATCCCTCATGACTTGTGCTGTCCTCATGATCGTGAGTTCTCCCAAGATCCGGTCATTTAAAGGCGTGTGTTTCCTGCCCATCCCCTGGTCCCATTCTCGCCACGTGATATGCCTGCTCCACTTCACCTTCTGACTTGAGTAAAAGCTCCCTGAGGCCTCCCTAGAAGCTGAGCTGATGCCAGTGTACAGCGTGCAGAAACATGAGCCACGTAAACCTCTTTTCTTTGTAGATTACTCAGCCTCAGGTATTTCTTTATAGCAGTGCAAGAACAGCCCAATACAATAACTACTTTCGGCATGAAATAAACATTGCCCATCTTATCCAACTGTACATGCTTCTCAATTCTAGAAATTGTTGAATGAAAGAGCTGAAGAGTATCCTCAAAAACACTCATGCACACACACACCCACCTAGCACACTGATGCACACACAGTTCAGTCCAGGACGGTTTCTCTGGGAGGAAGGATGGTCTCAGAAATTATTGGTTTCCTTTAATTTTGACTTCCTAATGAATATAATTTTGATAAGATTCCAAAGATTTGTTTACTTGAGGAAAGAGAAAAATAAAAGAACCTAGAGGAAGAGTTGGTTTGGATTCTGTAGTGCGCAGTTTATGTTTCTATGATGGTAATAAAAGCAATGAGAGAAAAAAGCTACAGAACCAAATAAATAGAGATCCAGGACTTGTGCAACTTTTAAAAGAAAAATTATTTAGCCTATTGATCCTTCCTAAGGTAAACATTTATTTCACTTTAGAACTCAATAGTTTTTTTCAAGTACAACTGTGGAAGAGAGTCAGAAGCCACTTTGATTCTGATGTCATGGAAACAGTCTTTCCTTAGTTACCAGAATCTTTAAAATAGATAAGATGGGGCCGGGCGTGGTGGCTTATGCCTGTAATCCCAGCACTTTGGGAGGCTGAGGCGGGTGGATCATGAGGTCAGGAGTTCGAGACTAGCCTGGCCAGAATGGTGAAACCCTGTCACTACTAAAAATACAAAAATGAGCTGGGCATGGTGGTGGGCGTCTGTAATCCCAGCTACTCAGGATGCTCAGGCAGGAGAATCGCTTGAATCCGGGGAGGCAGAGGTTGCGGTGAGCCGAGATCGCACCACTGCACTCCAGCCTGGGCGACAGAGCGAGACTCGGCTCAAAAAAAAAAAAAAAAGGATAAGATTGGCATTTTCCCAGGATATAACATTCACCTCCATTGTGTTTTTGATGGAATAGCTTTTTTGAGGGAAAGATTCCACAAGGATTCACGCCTCGTGAGCAGTGGGTCTCCAAGCGTGGTCCCCAGACCAGCATAATCCTCATCAGCTGGAAACTGTTAGAAATGCAAATTGTCAGTCCCTACCCTGACCCACCAAATCAGAAACTCTGGGAGGGAACCCCAGTGGGAGCTTTCACTCAAGTCAGAGGGTGAAGTGGAGCCATGTTTCAACACGCCGTTTAAGTCTGAGAACTTAAAACTATGCACCGTTCTTGGTAAGAAAATAAGAGTTTTCCTTTGTGCGCGTACGTGAAACAATTCCCTGCACCCCACAGTTATTTAAACAAAAATGCGTCTAGGGAGTTCAAATGAGCTGGCCAACTGCCTTATAAAATTTACAAAGTAAGAGTCTGTGCTGTTTCCCTTATGAGACAGAAAGCCAGTCACGTACTTGGAGTGAGAGTAGGAGGCACGACAGAGAAGTGTCTGTCTAGTCCCTGAGCTCATTAATACCTGATCCTGAGGGCGGAGGAGCCAGGACTGTCGTTCCTACCCCACTAGGGGCAAAGAAAAGATGCTTCTCTGTCAGGCAGCTCCCTGGCTACGCCCGTATATTCTGTTCCGTCGCTAGAAGAGTACAGTCTACATCCTGTGGATTTATGTATACTACTGTAAAACACGCTTTCTCTTCTCGAGAGTTCTGAAGCACATCTTTCTCTGAGTCTTTCCATGAATTCACATGCATTGTCATCCTTAGGTTTCCTAGGTAAAGGAGAGTGCACTGCTTATCAGCATTTAATAACTGTTCCTTTGTTGGCTGACTGATTATCCTTCATGTCAATCGCATGGCTGCTACTAGCATGCACACAGCCGACTCCCAGCCACACAGCTGTGTCGCCTGCGCAATCCCTGAAGGAAACTCGCTGAACGCGTAGTCCACACATTTAGAAAACGCTGTGCCCTGAAAGTGTAAGTTGCACAAACATTTTCAACTTCATTTAAAATAAAGTTTTTAAATTTTTTAATTGTTTTGGAGACAGGGTCTGGCTCTGTCACCCAGGCTGGAGTGCAGTGGTGTGATCATAGCTCACTATAACCTCCAACTCCCAGGTTTAAGTGCACCTCCTGCCTCAGCCTCCCAAGTAGCTAGCACTACAGGCACACACCACCATAACCAGCTAGTGTGTGTGTGTGCGCGCGTGTGTGTGTGTGTGTGTGTACTTGTGTGTGTGTGTGTGCGTGTGTGTGTGTGTGTGTGTGTGTGTTTTAATAGCGATGGGTCTTGCTATGTTTCTGATTTCAAACTCCTGGCCTAAAGCAATCATCCGTCCTTGGCCTCCCAAAGTGCTGGGATTGCAGGCATGAGCCACCTACTCCACCTTTGACTTCGTACTCCAACTGGAAGAAAGTTGGTGGTGGTATTAGCATAATTTTACAGATGGAGAAATTAACACCTGGAGTCGTGTTCTCACAGAGCACTGGTGATCACCTGGTCATTTTCCTTCTCTCTCTCCAGTGGCCCTCTATTGTCTGGGTTAAGTAGAGACTTTTTAGTTTGGAAAAGGAGTTCCCCCCACAATTTGTCATTCACCTATTCTTCCAGCCACATTTCTTACCTCTCCTCCACCCTGCCCACCCCAAACTACAGTCAGAGTAAAACATAAACCAACACTTACTAAGCCCTTCCCATGTGCCGCGCTCTTTGTCAAGAAGTTCCCATGCATTATCTCATTTAATCCTCATAACAACTTTTCTCGGGTGGAGCCATTATTGCCGTCTCCATCATACTGACGAGGAAACGGAGGCTCATAGAAGTACCTTGCTCCAAAACCCCACGGCTACTAGTAGGCTCCAGCACACCTGTCAGCCCACCCCTCTGCACCTTGGCCAGGCTGCTCACTCACCTGGCGTCCCCAGCTGACATTGAGTCCTCTTCTGAATCTCATTCATGAACATATTCTTGAAAACTTTCCTGGCCCCAAGTGGAAATGCCCCCTCATTTGGGTCCTCATTGAACCCCAGTACACAACTCTTTTGTACTGCTCTATTTTACTGGGCTGTTTTATTATTATCTCACCTGATAAGCCTCTTGAAGACAGCAGCTCGTTTGTAAGCTCTTTGCAACCCCAGAGCCTTGGATGGTATCTGGCCATGCACAGGACCACTGAGGGGTACTGTACTTAACAGACGTTCAATGAAGGAAGGAATGGATTTCTGACCTGTGGCTGCTTATCTTCTAGACTGATTTGGGGGTGGCCAGGGTGCAGGATGGCTGCTGGCCATTGCTCTGTCCCATCTGTCCCTTGGGCTAGTTCCTCCTAGACTGAGGTGTTTAAGTCCAAACAAGCAAGTCCTGAACTAAGCACAGCACGTCAATCAGGAAACGGCAGCTCAAGTTCTTTGGAAGTACAAAAGGGTAGTTTGTGTGTTCCCCCTGAAGGCAAGCTCAGACAGCCCTGTGTAAGCCAGAGCCCCAAACAGAGCTTCAGGCTGGGGCCATCTTGGGGTATCAGTGCCTGGTAGTGGGGACTGTTCTACAAAGCTGTGCTCAAACCTCAGTGACCAAACCTCCAGCTGCATTCTGGTCTTAGAGGAAAGCTGATTCCATGTGAAGTATGAGGCCTGGTGAGGGTATTTGCAGGGCCGAAGCAAAGTCAGCGTCTATAGACCATCCAAGCCAGCACGTGATAAATGCTTCTGACATTTCCTTCAGGCATGGCGAGCTAGGAAGCCTTTTAGACTCTCAAATGCAGAATTCTGCCTTATTGATCAGATGCCTTTCATTAAAGGTTTCCAAGCCCCTCAGCCACAGAGGGAACGCTCCCCTCAGCCTCCTCCACAGCCCCAGCCTTTCCAGCAGAGGGGATCGTCATTGTTGGAATATGGCATGTACTTTAATTTGGTGAGGGTTCTTTTTTTTTAATGCTTATGAAATGCACCCTGGAACAGACTGGGATTAGGTAATATTCACATTTAACTTGGGCCTTCCCTCCCTAACCCCCATCTGATCTTCCATATACACATTTTAAGAAGAAAATAAAGAGAAAACACGTCCTCCTAATGGTCCTCTGTATTAGAACTTCCCATTCTGCTTGAGCTCCTGCTGCTCCGAGTCTCCCAGCGCCAGCAAGCGCTTCTCTGCCGAGGCTGGGGGACGGCGAAGGGAATTAAAGGGGCAGTCAGTGGCTTGCCTCTGGCTGGAGGTGGCAGAGCATCTCATTAGCGTTTGCTCCTCTCCTCCAGCTGGGTTTCACGGGGCCCCTCTTCTTATCAAGCCATCCTTCACTTCTCCCAGGCTATCCCCTGCACTCAGACCCCCTCCAATCCTTCCAGCAAGATGGCATCAGTACCACTGGGACTCATTGGAGCTAAGCAGAGAATTCAAGTTGCTTTTGTTACAAGCCTAAAACTTGAACATGAAGGAACTCTTACATGGAAATGCCACCAACTCCCTTTTGTTGTATGCACAAACCCAACTGTTTCTGCATCCTCTGAGCCTCCTTCCTGCCCCTCGCTGGCGCAGGGCACTGTACATAGTGTGTCTGACACATGCTTAGTGGAATTGAACAGATGCGGTCCTGGGAAATGGGGGCCTCTTGGGGGAACTGATGGGGAAAGAATTGGAGTAATTGTGGCCCATTATTGGACATTCTTGCTCTTATTTATTTATTGGTTGAATGAAAACGAGAACGTCTAAGATGTACCAAGGGTCCAAGAATTGAGCCTGAGATAGTGGCATGATTTCTCTGTGCCTCTCCCTCTTCTCCCCTCTTTCAGTGTGGGGAAGCTTCAAGAACTTAGAGTTTGGTGTCATGATCCATGGGGTATGTCAGGCTCTTACGAAAGTTACATTTACCTAACATCCTACATTTTAGACAAGACTATTCCAGATTTCCACCACTTGACCCGAAAGATCCTTACTAGGGCAATTCCCTTCCTTTCTTATTTCCTTCCTTCCTCTCCTTCCTGGAGCTAAGGCTGTGGAGTCCCAGGCTGGAGGAACAGCCCACTGTTGAAGGGGGTGTGCCCCCAGGTTTGTTAAGAAAGGGACTCCCAACCTCCCCAGGGGGCCTGGAGAAGGACACCTTCTTTTTCACCACTGGGCTGTGATCTCGCAGGCTGGCAAGGCCTCAATGATGAACGGTCTGTACTTGCTGGCCTGCTATCTGTCCCCAGGCGGCACTGAGAATGGGGCTGACGCCGTCACCCCTGGTGCCTTCTGCAGGGCTCCTCCGCACGTGCCAATGCTGGGAACAAAATTATCATCGCGTGGGGGCTGCACACATGTAATAGAATGTGGGAGCCAGCAGAGACCATTTTCCTCAAAGACTGTTTTGTAAAGAAAATGGACTTTGGGGAACAACGCCAGAAAAGTATCCGGTAACGCCAGAAAAGTATTAGGCGAGTGTGGCCACGGCCTCTGTTTTAGATGGCTAGGTTGCTGATTATGGTGCTTTGCCAAATCCACAGTGGATCCGGTAGCTAATATTTTTGGGTGGACACCAGACTGAGTTACCCGTTTTCAGAGTTCTGGACATGACTTACCCAGGTGAAAGGCCAGAAGCAGTGGGATATTGAAATTCCCAGGAGTGGAGAGAAGGTGGCAAGGAAGTACTGAAGTCACTAAATCGGGTGCCACATTAGCAGGCTGAAGTTTTCATATTTATCATAAAGCGACGCAGAGAAGGAAAAGAACTTTCCCTGCATTGCTGCCTTGCAAGCCAGCCAGTATCTCCGTGGTGACAGACGAGTCTGTGTCAGCAGAGGCAGCATCTCCTGGCTGTTCGCTGTTTCAGACAGATCTGTTCTTCAGCTCTTCACTCGTAACACATGAGTGAGCGTTAGTGGGAAGTGGGTCTGTTATTAACAACAAGTGCCAAAATCCAAACTGAACACATCTGAAAGAATTCTAATTAAGGAGTGTCCATGGCGGCTTCCTCAAACACTCCTTCCACACTAGTAAATATTTTATCTTTCAAACGGATACTTCCTGTTTCTACCCACCATGGTTTTCCTGTCAAGTATTCAGAGACATCTCCTGCTGTGACTTACCCAGTGCTTACGAAAAATCAGACAAGAGAGAGTGAGGGGAAGTTGAAAGACCTAAGTGTAACCTGCATCTATAAAAATTGGGTGTCCAGGCTGGGCACGGTGGCTCACACCTGAATTCCCAGCACTTTGGGAGGCCAAGGCAGGAGGATCACTTGAGTCCGAGAGTTCGAGACCAGCCTGGACAACATGGAGAAACCCTGTCTGTAGGAGAAATAAAAAAATTAGCTGGGTATGGTTGTATGTGTGTGTCATCCCAGCTACTTGGGAGGCTGAAGCAGGAGGATTGCTTGAGCCTGGGAGGCAGAGGTTGCAGTGAGCAGAGATCACACCAGTGCACTTCAGCAGTCTGGGTGACAGTGAGACCCTGTCTCAAAAAAAGAAAAAAGAAATTGAGTGACTTTGGGCAAGTATGGTGTTTGCCTCAGCCCTATGGGTGTATAATGATTCAGAATGTAGCGATTAGGTCTCCTGAATTCCTAGGTCAGAGGTGGATAAAGGAAGACCCAGGAAGCAGTGAGGAATGGGCTTTCATGGCACTGTCATGGACGCGGGTTCAATGTCATGGACGCGGGTTCAATGTCATGGACGCGGGTTCAATGTCATGGACGCAGGCTCAATGTCATGGCAGTTATAATTTACAGAGAACATACTTTGTGCCAAGTACTTAGGATAATTATTTGCTTAATAGTCATGTAAGTCCTTTAAGATAGGGGTTCTGATCGCCATTTTACTAATGAGGAAACTATGTTAAAATAATATATTCATGGTCACACAGCAACCAAGGGCCGGGATCTGTCTGACTTCAAAGTTCGTGGTCTTTCCGTAGCCTCAATGATGGTAGTAAAGCAATAGTCGCTAATATTTGTTGAGCACTCTCGATGTCACTGGCTTTGTTGAAGGGATGTTATGGGCATTTGCTCTTTGAATGATCACAGTAACCCTGCTAGGACAGTTACTGTTATCACGGCCGATTTATAGATGTGGACGTCGGAGGCGAAACCCTCGTGCGTGGACACACACCGATGAACCTACGGCCAGCATGCAAAGCAGGCAGCTGTCTCCAGAGCCTGTGCCCCCAAGCTCCAGGCCATGTGCCCTGGGAGTCGTAGATGGGATGTTGTGACAGCGTGTGCCACTGAGATCAGAGTGGGTCACCAGGCAGGCCTCAGGACCCTACAGCCCGCTTCATTCACACCTGAGCACGCCTGCCTCCGGATGCATCTTTCCACCAGCTTACCCATTTAAAAGAGATTCCCTGATACAGCAAGCTAACGATGGGGCCTCTTCTAGCTAGGCTGCCGGCAGAGCCCCAGCCCTTTCTGACAGACCAGCCCCTGCTATGTGTCTGTCTCCATCCTTGAAGCCTGGCCAGCTCTGTCCGACGCCTGCTAATTGGCGGGGGGGATCTGGCCCCTCAAGGCTGCCCGGCCATCAGGCGTACCTCACGGGGAAGGGCTTTCTTCCTTGGTTTCAGCTCCCTCCCTCCAGCACACAGTCCCTTGCTGGGCTTGCCTGGTGACAGACGCGTGTTGATGAAGAGCTTTAGGGAATTTGCTTCCCCCTCCGCTCCCCCGAGCACTTCTTTATCGAGTGCACCTCATTACCCGCTCCGTTCTCCGCCCTGCACATGCTCCCTGGCACTTAGCTTTATTGTGCCACCACTTGTCACCTTTTCCAGCCCGGTTTTTAATAATGTAAATCTTCCCTCTCTGATGGCATCGCTGCTCATTATTTGCTGTCTGGCACCATGGGAGCTCAGCCACTGGCACCTCTGAGGAGCCAGCCGCCCAGGGTGCAGGTGCAGGCCCTGATGCCCACCCCAGTCTCCTGAGAGGTGGCTCCACTCTGGCTGCGACCCAAGAGAAAGGAGCGGTCTGGGGCCAGGGCCCTTCTGCCTTCGCCAGCCAGTTGGCTTAGAGCAAGCCAATCTCTACAGCCTGGAAATAGGAAAGACGGTAATAATCATTACAATAATATTTCCTTAACGAAGTTGTTATGAGGGAACCACATGCAAGTAAGATATGAGAAAGGTCTTTATAAACTGTAAGATTTGTAAAACTTGTAAGGAAGTTGTGGTGGTGCTGCTGATGGATGATCGCTTGGTCAACACGGAGCAGCTGCTGCCCCAAAGGAGGCCTGGAGTGCACCCCAGCCCCTCATCTGCCCTCCCACCCCCAAACTCAGCTTGGAATCATATGGCTCTGGAGAATATAAACCCCCTCATCTTTGAATATATCATGCAGGATTATTATTATGTGTTTTGTTTTGGCAAAGAAATTTAAGCCAATTTACTTTTGCTCTGTAACTCACAACTGAACTTTGCTCAGAATCTCTGGGGTCCGTTCAGGCGTGGGTCTGTGGTTCCGTAATGGTAACTGTGGGCTGATGGAGTAATGGCTTTGTAAAATATGTTTAAAAGCTCCCTCTGAATTGAGGGATCACAGCCTTCTTGGTTGGGCCCTGGATTTCCTGGCATTGGAGTTATGTGAGACCTCCATGATCATTGTCATCTGGAATGTGACTCCTTTGTTCTCCTAAAAAACTTCTGGAACCTTTCAATCATATGGAATCAAAAAGGTCTTACTTTGGAAGAAGTCATTTTAGATCATTTATAGAAATTTTACCAGAAAAACATTCAAACCTTTCCTTTTATAAAACCTGTTTTCTTTTAAAAAAAAATTATTATACTTTAAGTTCTGGGATACATGTGTATAATGTGTAGGTTTGTTATATAAGTATACACGTGCCATGGTGGTTTGCTGCACCCATCAACCCGTCATCTACATTAGAGATTTCTCCTGCTTCCCTCCTCAAGCCCCCCACCCCTGGTGTGTGATGCTCCCCTCCCTGTGTCCATGTGTTCTCATTGTTCAACTCCTACTTATGAGTTAGAACACGTGGTGTTTGGTTTTCTGTTCCTGTGTTAGTTTGCTGAGAATGATGGTTTCCAGCTTCATCCATGTCCCTGCAAAGGACATGAACTCATCCTTTTTTATGGCTGCGTAGCTTTCCATGGTGTATAGGTGCCACATTTTCTTTCTCCACTCTATCACTGATGGGCATTTGGGCTAGTTCCAAGTCTTTGCTATTGTGAATAGTGCTGCAGTAAACATATGTGTGCATGTGTCGTTATAGAAGAATGATTTATAATCCTTTGAGTATCTACCCAGTAATGGGAATGCTGGGTCAAATGGTATTTCTGGTTCTAGACTCTTGAGGAATCACCACGCTGTCTTCCATGATGGTTGAACTAATTTACACTCCCACCAACAGTGTAAAAGTGTTCCTATTTCTCCACATCCTCTCCAGCATCTGTTGTTTCCTGACTTTTTAATGATCACCATTCTAACTGGCATGAGACGGTATCTCAGTGTGGTTTTGATTTGCATTTCTCTAATGACCAGTGATGATGGGCCTTTTTTTCGTATGTTTGTTAGTTGCATAATTATCTTCTTCTGAGAAGTGTCTGTTCATATCCTTCTCCTACTTTTTGATGGGGTTGTTTTTTTTGTTTTGTTTTGTTTTGTTTTTGTTTTTGTTTTTGTAAATTTGTTTAAGTTCCTTATAGAATCTGGATATTAGCCCTTTGTCAGATGGGTAGATTGCAAAAATTTTCTCCCATTCTGTAGGTTGCCTGTTCACTCTGATGATAGTTTCTTTTGCTGTGCGGAAGCTCTGGAGTTTAATTAGATCCCTTTAGTGAATTTTGGCTTTTGTTGCCGTTGCTTTTGGTGTTTCAGTCATGAAGTCTTTGCCCATGCCTATGTCCTGAATATTACTGCCTAAGTTTTCTTCTAGGGTTTCTATGGTTTTAGGTCTTACATTTAAGTCTCTAATCCATCTTGAGTTAATTTTTGTATAAGGTGTAAGGAATTGGTCCCATTTCAGTTTTCTGAATATGACTAGCAAGTTTTCCCAACACCATTTATTAAATAGGGAATCCTTTCTCCATTGCTTGTTTTTGTCAGGTTTGTCAAATATCAGATGGTGATAGATGTGTGACATAAATTCTGAGGCCTCTGTTCTGTTCCATTGGTCTACATATCTGTTTTGGTACCAGTACCATGCTGTTTTTGTTACTGTAGCCTTGTAGTACAGTTTGAAGTCAGGTAGTGTGATGCCTCCAGCTTTGTTCTTTTTGCTTAAAATTGACTTGGCTATGCGGGCTCTCTTTTGGTTCCATATGAAGTTTGAGGTGGTTTTTTCCAGTTCTGTGAAGAAGGTCATTGGTAGCTTGATGGGGATAGCATTGAATCTATAAATTACTAAATGGCCATTTTCACGAAACCGATTCCTCCTATCCATGAGCATGGAATGTTTTTCCATTTGTTTGTGTCCTCTCTTATTTCCTTGAACAAGGGTTTGCAGTTCTCCTTCAAGAGGTCCTTCACATCCCTTTTAAATTGTATTCCCAGGTATTTCATTCTCTTTGTAGCAATTGTGAGTGGGAGTTCATTCATGATTTGGCTCTCTGTTTGTCTGTTGTTGGTGTATAGGAATGCTTGTGATTTTTGCACATTGATTTTATATCTTGAGACTGTGCTGAAGTTGCTTATCAGTTTAAGGAGATTTTGGGCTGAGATGATGGGATTTTCTAAATATACAATCATGTCATCTGCAAACAGAGACAATTTGACATCCTCTCTTCCTAATTGAATACCATCTATTTCTTTCTCTTGCCTGATTGCCCTGGCCAGAACTTCCAATACTATGTCAAATAGGAGTAGTGAGAGAGGGCATGCTTGTCTGTACAGGAATACTAACAGCTTTTGCCCATTCAGTATGATATTGGCTGTGAATTTGTCATAAATAGCTCTCATTATTTTGAGGTATGTTCCATCAACACCTATTTTAATGAGCAGTTTTAGCATGTAGGGGTGTTAAATTTTATTAAAGACCTTTTCTGCATCTATTGAGATAATCATGTGGTTTTCATCATTGGTTCTGTTTATGTGATGGATTATGTTTATCAATTTGCATATGTTGAACCAGCCTTGCATCCCAGGGATGAAGCTGACTTGATCGTGGTAGATAAGCTTCTTGATGTGCTGCTGGATTTGGTTTGCCAGTATTTTATTGAGGATTTCTGCATCAATGTTCATCAGGGATATTGGCCTGACATTTTCTTTTTTTGTTGTGTCTCTGCCAAGTTTTGGTATCAGGATGATGCTGGCCTCATAAAATGAGTTAGGGAGGAATCCCTCTTTTTCTGTTGTTTGGGATATTTTCAGAAGAAATGGTACCAGCTCCTTTTTGTACCTTTGGTAGAATTTGGCTGTGAATCTGTCTGTTCCTGGGCTTTTTTTGGTTGGTAGGCTATTAATTACTGCCTCAATTTCAGAACTTGTTATTGGTATATTCAGGGATTTGACTTCTTCCTGTGGGAGGGTGTATGTGTCCAGGAATTTATCCATTTCTTCTAGTTTATTTGCATAGAGGTGTTTATAGTGTTCTCTGATGGTAGTTTGTATTTCTGTGGGATCAGTGGTGATATCCCCTTTATCATTTTTTATTGTGTCTATTTGATTCTTCTCTCTTTTCTTCTTTATTATAGCAAGTGGTCTATCTCCTTTGTTAATTTTTTTCAAAAAAACCGGCTCCTGGATTCATTGATTTTTTTTGAAGGGTTTTTCGTGTCTCTATCTCCTTCAGTTCTGCTCTGATCTTAGTTATTTCTTGTCTTCTGCTAGCTTTTGAATTTGTTTGCTCTTGCTTCTCTAGATTTTAATTGTGATGTTAGAGTATCGATTTTAGATCTTTTCCCCTTCTCCTGTGGGCATTGAGTGCTATCAATTTCCCTCTAAACACTGCTTTAGCTGTGTCCCAGAGATTCTGGTATGTTGTGTCTTCATTCTCATTGGTTTCGAAGACCTTCTTTATTTCTGCCTTAATTTCATTATTTATCCAGTAGTCATTCAGGAGCAGGTTGTTCAGTTTCCATGTAGTTGTGTGGTTTTCAGTGAGTTTCTTAATCCTGAGTTCTGATTTGATTGCACTGTGGTCTGAGAGACTGTTTTGATTCCATTCTTTTCCATTTATTTCCAATTATGTGGTCCATTTTAGAATAAGTGCAATATGGTGCTGAGAAGAATGTATATTCTGTTTATTTGGGGTAGAGAGTTCTGTAGATGTCTATTAGGTCCTTTATTTTGAGCCTATGTGTATCTTTGCACGTGAGATGGATCTCCTGAATATAGCACACCGATGGGTCTTGATTCTTTATCCAGTTTGCCAGTCTGTGTCTTTTAATTGGGGCATTTAGCCCATTTACATTTAAGGTTAACATTGTTATGTGTGAATTTGATCCTGTCATTTTGATGCTAGCTGGTTGTTTGGCCCATTAGTTGATGGAGTTTTTTCACAGTGTCAATGGTCTTTACTATTTTTGCAGTGGCTGCTACCAGTTCTTTTCATATTTAGTGTTTCCTTCAGGAGCTCTTGTAAGGCAGGCCTGGTGGTAACAAAATCTGTCAGCATTTTCTTGCCTGTAAGGGATTTTATTTCTCTTTCGCTTATGAAGCTTAGTTTGGCTGGATATGAAATTCTGTGTGGGAAATTCTTTAAGAATGTTGACTTTTGGCCCCTACACTCTTCTGCCTTATAGGGTTTCTGCAGAGAGATCCACTGTGAGCCTAATGGGCTTCCCTTTGTGGGTAACCTGACCTTTCTCTCTGGCTGCCCTTAGCATTTTTTCCTTCATTTCAACCTTGGTGAATCTGATGATTATGTTTTGGGGTTGCTCTTCTCGAGGAATATCTTTTTGGTGTTCTCTTTATTTCCTGAATTTGAATGTTGGCCTGCCTTACTAGGTTGGGGAAGTTCTCCTGGGTAATATCCTGAAGAGTGTTTTCCAACTTGGTTCCATTCTCCCCATCACTTTCAGGTATACCAATCAAACATAGGTTTGGTCTTTTCTCATAGTCCCATACTTCTTGGGGGCTTTGTTTTTTCCTTTTCATTCTTTTTTCTCTCATCTTGTCTTCATGCTTTATTTCATCAAGTTGATCTTCAATCTCTGATATCCTTTCTTCTGCTTGATCAATTTTGGCTATTGATACTTGTTTAACTATTCACAAAGTTCTCGTGCTGTGTTTTTCACCTCTATCAGGTTGTTTATGTTCTTCCCTAAACTGGTTATTCTAGTTAGCAATTCCTCTAACCTTTTTTCAAGGTTCTTAGCTTCCTTGCATTGGGTTAGAACATGCTCCTTTAGCTCAGAAGAGTTTGTTATTACCCGCCTTCTGAAGCCTACTTCTGTCAATTCGTCAAACTCATTCTCTGTTCAGTTTTTGTTCCCTTATTGGTGGGGAGTTGTGATCCTTTGGAAAAGAAAAGGTGTTCTGATTTTTGGAATTTTCAGCCTTTTTGCACAGGATTTTCCTTATCTTTATGGATTCATCTACCTTTGGTCTTTGATGTGGGTGACCTTCAGATGGGGTTTTTGTTTGGATGTCTTTTTTGTTGATGTTGATGCTATTCCTTTCTGTGTGTTAGTTTTCCTTCTAACAGTCAGGCCCCTGTGCTGCAGGTCTGCTGGAGTTTGCTGGAGGTCCACTGCAGACCCTGTTTGCCTGGGTATCACCAGCAGATGCTGCAAAACAGCAAAGATTGCTGCCTGTTCCTTTCTCTGGAAGCTTTGTCCCAGAGGAGCACCCACCAGATGCCAACCAGAGCTTTCCTGTAGGAGGAGTCTGTTGGCCCCTGCTGGGAGGTGTCTCCTTGTCAGGATGCACAGGGGTCAGGGACCTACTTGAGGAGGCAGTCTGTCTCTTAACTGAGCTCAGGTGCTGTGCTGGGAGATCCACTGCCCTCTTCAGATCTGAAAGGCAGGAACGTTTAAGTCTGCTGGAGCTGCGCCCACAACCGCCCCTCCCCCAGGTGCTCTGTCCCAGGGAGATGGGAGTTTTATCTATAAGTCCCTGCCTGGGTCTGTGGCCTGTCTTTCAGAGGTGCCCTGCACAGAGAGGAGGAACCTAGAGGCAGTCTGGCATCAGCGGCCTTGCTAAGCTGTGGTGGGCTCCACCCAGTTCAAACTTCCCAGCAGCTTTATTTACACCATGAGGGGGAAACCACCTACTCAAGCCTCAGTAATGGCAGATGCCCCTTCCCTCACCAAGCTCAAGCATCCCAGGTCAGCCTCAGACTGTTGTGCTGGCAGTGAGAATTTCAAGCCAGTGAGTCTTCGCTTGCTGTGCTTCGTGGGGGGGGATCCGCTGAGGTAGACCGCTTGGCTCCCTGGCTTCAGCCCCTTTCCAGGGGAGTGAATGGTTCTGTCTCTCTGGTGTTCCAGGCACCACTGGGGTATGAAAAACAACTCCTGTGGCTAGCTCAGTGTCTGCCCAAATGGCCACCCAGTTTTGTGCTTGAAACCCAGGGCCCTGGTGGTGTAGGCACCCAAAGGAATCTCCTGGTCTGTGGGTTGCGAAGACTGTGAGAAACGTGTAGTATCTGGGCTGGATAGCAGCATTTATCACAACACAGTCCCTCATGGCTTCCCTTGGCTGGGGGGGGGGCGGTTCCCCGAACCCCTGCATTTCCCAGGTGAGGCAACGCCCCACCCTGCTTCAGCTCGCCCTCCATGGGCTGCACCCACTGCCTAACCAGTCCCAGTGAGATGAGCTGGGTACCGAATGCAGGAATCACCCGCCTTCTGCATTGACCTCGCTGGGTTTTCTACTTTTCCCGTCCCTGGGAGCTGCAGACCGGAGCTGTTTCTATTCAGCCATCTTGCCAGCCACCCAAAACCTGGTTTCCATTTACTTTAACGTTGTTACCCGTCTCTCCTGTCAAGTTAAGCAGCCACATTGGGTAAATGAAAAGGGGGAAAGCAGTCCTACTTACAGAGTCCCACGTGCCACGGATGGGCTAGCAGTATAACCTTACACTAAATTATTTAAAGAAAAAAAGGGCTCTTTAAGTAATGGCTGGGAAATTGCACCCTTAATCTCTTGCAGTGTGTTTTTTAGAAACTGGCACTTTGTTGAAATCTTGTACGATAGATTTGTCAGAATGTCATGGGCTAAAAGAAAGGATGGGGAAGGGTGCTGAATTTCTTGCATTTCTTGGTAGATCAGAAAAGCACAGGCCAGGTGCGGTGGCTCATGAAATCCCAGCACTTTGGGCGGCTGAGGTGGGCGGATCACCTGAGGTCAGGAGTTCAAGACCAGCCTGGCCAACATGGTGAAACTCCGTCTCTACAAAAAACAAACAAAAAAATTAGCTGGATGTGGTGGCAGGCTCCTGCAATCCCAGTTACTCAGGAGGCTGAGGCATGAGAATCACTTGAACCCAAGAGGCAGAGGTTGCAGTGAGCTGCGATCACTCCACTGTGCTCCAACCTGGGCGACAGAGTGAGACTCAATCTCAAAAGGAAGAAAGAAAATTGCGTGTGTTAAGAAGAATCTGTGTGGAGAAGCTGTTTAGGTGTCCTGTCTCTCCAATCATCTTACTTAAATGGTTGGGAATTTTCCTGAAGTGAATAAGGTACCAGAAACAACAGAAGTGAGATCGCTTCTTCCATGTCGCTGGATCAGGACAGAAGACATGGGCATCCCATGTGGGCAATACCACATTCAGCTTTTAGATGCTCAGATCACATTTTGCCTGGATTACTGACTCACCTTTACAAAAAATGTAAGCAGGCCATATATTCTTTAACTTTAGTCAGGGAAGGAGGGAGGGAAACTGTTTGTTCTTTGTCTTGCCTTTGTGTGTGTGTATGTTCATTAAAAAAATTTTTGCCTTCTTTTTTAACATTAATCCTAGGAGAAAGATTTCTGATGTGAGTTTGATGCAGAAAGTCTGTTTTATACCAGTTAATTTGCAGAATGAAATCAGCCTTCCTTCCTTCCTTCCTTCCTTCCTTCCTTCCTTCCTCCCTCCTTCCTTCCTCCTTCCTTCCTTCTTTCCTTCCTCCTTCTTTCCTTCTTCCTTCCTCCCTCCTTCCTTCCTCCCTCCTTCCTTCCTTCTTTCCTTCCTCCCTCCCTCTTTCCTTCCTTCTTCCTTCCTTCCTCCCTCCTTCTTTCCTTCTTCCTTCCTTCCTCCCTTCCTTCTTTCCTTCCTCCTTTTTTCCTTCCTCCTTCCTTCCTTTCCTTCCTTCCTTCCTTTCCTTCCTCCTTTCTTCCTTCCTTTCCTTCCTTCCCTTCTTCCTTCTTTCCTCCCTTCCTCCTTCCTTCCTCCTTCCTTCCTTCCTCCTTCCTTCCTCCTTCCTTCCTTCCTCCTTCC